>SSHR01000419.1:0-65109 GCA_006518225.1 Fusarium neocosmosporiellum | reverse complement strand
AATTCTATTAGGATATTATTTTTTATGTATTTATGTATAATTTTAAGAAGAATTGGATCTTCTTTGCCATTCTGGCGTCCCGTTCATTCCTTGACCCACGTGATGGGATTGTGATGGCCTCAACAAGCCTTCTTCTGAGTTGGCTGCCGCTCATCGCAAGGAGTAGAATATCCCCTCGCAAATCCAAGAATCAGCAGCCGTCACCATGGTATTTCTCTCTTAACAATCACCATCAAACACCCAGAAAAGGCTTGTTTCCCCAGATGTCCAGTGGGACCTGACTAGACCCCCGGAGAAATAGTGCGGCCCGCAGGGTTAGCACGTGCATGACTTGCAGCCGCTTCCGCAAGGCTGCCGTGTCACAGTCAACTCCACTTCAACACATAGCCTTATCGCAACGACCATCCCGAGGACATCTCACGTTTCTCGATCATCATTATATCTAACCGCAAACCCTCCCGGATCGACTCATCCCCATCGCTCAAAGTCCAACAACTTTAGTATATCGCTCCTTGCCCAGCATGGGGTCTGACGCTCGCAAAGGTAACGCGACTTGCCACGGGCGCGTGACGAACTAATGCTAAGTGCATCATATAGGCGAGGACGGCACGATCAAGGTTGCATCGAAGAAGAAGAAGAATGGAGCCGTCAAGTTGAAGAAGCTCCCGCCCAAACACAGCAAGCCTGGAAACTGGAGGGACGGTAGTGTTGCGGAAGGTATAACCCGATGCCATCTCTAAACTCCCAGGGCACAAGGAACTAACTGAACCAAAGATAAGAAGAAGAACGGCAACTCGTCGCCTACAGGACCGCCTTCGCCAGGCCCTGTTGTGAACCCACTCGACGAAAATGCGCACGAAACGTTTGCGACTGGCCGACCCCTCGAAGACAACCCCGATCTCCAACAATGCAAGCACTGTAAGAAGAGCGTCCTAAAGACGGCAGCAAAGGCACATATTGCGCAGTGTCTCCGGGTGAAAAAGGAAAAGGCGCAAAAGAAGAAGGAGGCGCGTGAAGCCAGAGAGAGGGCAAAGGAGGCCGCAAGACAAGAGGAAGCACGCAAGGAGGACGAGGAGAATGGCGAAGGGAAAGGCGACGATGACAGTGACGAAGACGGAATCTCAGCTGAAAAGAAGGCCACTGGAAGCAAAACCGCTAAGAAGGCGGCCGGGAAGAAGCCTGATGACGACAAGAAGGGCAAGAAACGGAAGGCCGATGGCGATCCAGACAAAGGGCCTAAGACGAAGAAGAAGAAAGACGAGCCTAAGGCTAAGGTTCCTAAACCAAAAGGTAAATATTCTGCGAAACATTTTGGAGGATCAGCTAACCATGTACACCAGGTCCTGTGGATGTGGAGCGACAATGTGGTGTTATATTACCCAACGGGCAGCCCTGCGCGAGATCCCTGACGTGTAAGAGTCACAGTATGGGCGCCAAACGTGCTGTTGCCGGCAGATCTCTACCGTACGATATGCTTCTTGCTGCCTACCAGAAGAAGAACCAAGCAAAACAGCAAAGTTAGTCCCTATCAGCCAGCCATCCCTAGACACTGCTAACCGTTGCCCCTTTCCCCCGTTCAGAGGCAGCACTCGACGCCAATGCTCCCGTAGAGGACGAGGACGACGCAAATAACGGTCCTGTTGACTCGGATGAGGAGACATCCGCCGTGATGGGCGCGCTGTCTACTTGGAAACCCCAGCCCGTGATTCCGCAGCCCACATTCGCCCCGATCAAGCGCCAATATCAGCTTGCCAGGTTGCATGAACAGCTTCAGATGGCCACGAATGGTGGCAGGACCAACATCTTTGCCGTGAGTGGCTACGGTGCGCAAAAACTCCCCGAGGGCCATCCCGGACTGCTGCAGGAAAGCGAGGATGCTCCAGGGGAGCTGGACTTGGGAGTTGTGGGATTTGGGAACGCGGCACGAACATCGGCAACGTTTGCTCCTCAGCGGCAGGCCTCTGTCTCGAGTAGGGCTTAGGCTCTGAAGATGAAGCAATCTCATCGCATTATCCATCTCCAGAAGAGCCCAGAAACTCGAGCTATGATACTTGCGACGATGAAGCGGATCATGTCTTGGAAAGCATCGAGCAGACAGAATAGTCGACTCCATGGTCTCCGCCAGGAGAGCTTCAAAGCTGGTTTCAAGCTCGGATTCATACCATCCTTCTAACAACCAGAGCAAACGACTCGTCACGGCTCTATCTAAGGCTTATCTCAACCTATATTGACATTTAGGCGTCTTCGTTTGTCTTCCAAGTCCTCGTCGTCTTTTTTGCATACCTCGGACAAACGTCACATGCGAGTCCAGAACAGGCGGCACCGAGGTGCGGTCAGATTGGCGCTAGGCTATGACGTCGCACCCAAATGGAGGCGAGTCGACCACCCTTGCAACTCGCCATGCAGTTCGCGATCGCTTGTTCTCATCACGCACGCGACCGCGTGCGCCCTTGAAAAAAATAACTACATTGATTCAACATTCATCAAACAGTCGAGACAGCGCCCGTCTTTGCGATGTCGTCCAAACAGGCCCTCAATGCCCTTGGCCACGCCGTTTCAGGCTCCATTGGGACAGCTATATCGACCTCGTCTCTCTACCCACTCGATCTGATAACGACTCGACTCAAAGCGCAACGCAAGACCACAGACACTACCGGCGACTACGATGGAATCATTGCCGCTTTCAAGGGGATCGCAGCAAACGAGGGAGGGATTAATGCCCTATACAGCGGCCTGGGGACGAGCGTGGCCAAGTCTGTCGTGGACAGCTTTCTATTCTTTGGGTTCTACAACTACCTACGTCGACGAGACCGGACGCCGAAAGTTATCGAGGAACTTGCTATTGGCGCTGTTGCAGGCGCCTGCGCCCGAGCCCTAACCACCCCCATCTCCAACGTGGTCACTCGAAAGCAGATGTTGGGAGACGAGCAGTCGCTTAAGGAGATCCTGACCGAAATGAGGCGAGAAGGTGGTCTGCTTGGCTTGTGGTCTGGCTATTCAGCTACCCTGGTTCTTACTCTCAACCCCAGCATCACTTTCTTTGTCAATCGGCGACTTGCGGCGCGCATTATCCCAGCGCTCGAGGAAGAAGATTTCCCCATTGCATGGATCGCCTTCTTGATTGCTGCCACGAGCAAGGCGGCCGCCACCGCCGTCACCTATCCTTTCCAGACGGGCAAGACACGGCTACAGATGGCGAGCGGCTCGATCGACTTGGCAGAACAGGATGAGGAGAAAGGACAAGAGGCGAAGCCAAAGATGAAACGGATCCTAAGAAGGATGGTTGAGTTCCTGGACCAGAGCATATTTGGGGTCATCCTTCGCATCATCAAAAACGAGGGCCTGCGAGCATTGTACGCGGGGCTCCGCGCCGAGCTGCTCAAGAGCTTCTTCAGCCATGGCCTAACAATGCTCACCAAGGGGGTCATTCATAGGTTTGTCGTTCGGGTGTGGTTCATGGTACTGCTACCTCACCTACGGCAACGAAGATTGCGGATGAAGTGATGGATTCTAGACTGGGTCTGACATGGCCTAGCATTGGAAGGCAACACTCGACTTCTCCACGGTGCTGGCTCCTCGAGCTGAGAAGCCTGTTCCCTCGGACCGAAGAGCGACGAGGCCGGGAATCGAGCCTTTGGCGGCTTCATGTTTCTGGGACTTGGAAGTCAGAGGCACGTCGCAGACGTAACAGGTCAGGGGCGGGTCGTCCTCTGAAGACGACTTCTTGGTGGACGGGAGCATGAACTGCTTGACACAGTTGTGGCACATTACGTGCCCACATTGTTTAGCCATCATGGGGTTGGAGGCGTTGGTGAGCATCTTGCGACATGAAGGGCACGTTTTCTGCTTGCCGGTCGAGGTCTCCTCCTCGTTGAAGTTGATTGTAATGAGGTTTTGCATGGTTATCGGGTGGGCGTCGTCTGGCGATGATGCCGGGCAAGTCGGTACAGTCTTGACCTTCTTGACGACAGGAGGGAGTTTACTTGTTTGGGCATCTGGAGTAAGTGATGGAGTCCAGAAGGAAGGGAGCGTCGGTTTAGCGGCCTGTATTAGAAAACACGTGTTAACCAGGGATAGCGGCATTGGGATAAATCTGTTAAAACACACCTTTTCGTCGTCTATTGCTTTTCTCGCCTTGACCTTGTCCTCTCGCGCAATGCGATCCAGCTCATCCTGATCGAGCTCAAACTTGCGCTTCGTTCCTACGAGAGCCAATGCATTCTCGCCACTCGTCACATCTGTAGTTGCATTGTCCGTTTTTGCCACGGGTCCCTTGCTCTTTCGGTCAAGTCCAGCCTGCGTCAATTCGAAATCCGCGACTGCACGCTCGCGATCCTGCTCGTCCTCGAGCGCTCTAAGCTTCGCAGCCTCCTCCTCTGCCGCGGCGCGAGCCTTGTCGGCGCGCTTAATGTCCTTTTTCTGCGTAAGGATGTTTGAAAGGGCGCACTCGCGACAAAAGATGTCGCCGCGACGGCATGATACAGGATCGCGGGCGATGTTAAGGCAGAGGCCGCAAGAGCCAAAGGGGAGGAACGAGTCGCGGTGGAGGCGGGCTGAGGACGACGCCCAGTGGGATTTCGCGAGGGCGCGCTCGTGCGAGGTGAAGACG
Source organism: Fusarium neocosmosporiellum (assembly GCA_006518225.1). Lineage (NCBI taxonomy): Eukaryota > Fungi > Ascomycota > Sordariomycetes > Hypocreales > Nectriaceae > Fusarium > Fusarium neocosmosporiellum. The sequence goes on along the minus strand of SSHR01000419.1, from coordinate 60,500 downwards.
GGACGAGAGGTGTTTCGTTTGCCTTTGTATGGTCAGTCGAATGGAGTTTGGGGTGAAGGCGGGAATCGAACGTACTGTGTGACATGATGGGAGCCGCCTTGTGTGGTGACGTCGATGTTTGCTTCGAGGATGAGAGAAACTCGTTCTTTGGGATGTCGCGATCGGGAGATTCGTGAGTCAATTACAGTATGGGGGTATCAAGAAGGACGCCGTCGCGAATTTGAAGTTCAGAGCAAGTGTTGTTGGAGATATAAAAGGAATAAATGTTGAGGGTAAAACGAAAGACGCCGATGAGCTGCCCCGGACGAAGCACGTTATTCTCCAGGGTAAGCCGGAAAAAGTTGGCGGTGGGTCCGTCATGAGCCGCGTCTCCCCGTCGCGCAGAACTATTCTCAATTATATACTTGTTGTATAACTCATCCTCACTAACTCGGATCGGTCGATTCACCCCCCATTGAACGGGGTTTCTTCTAGACAATTGCTGCTGGACGAGGCGTGAGCTAGCTCACGTTTCTCGTCGGGCCCGTCTTCGACGTCATGTCCGACTCCGATCCTCCCGCCCAGCCGAGTTTGCCATGGCGCATGACCTCGACGGCTCTGATGGGCTGTGTCAGCATGCTCACGAGAGGGTTCATGTACGGCCTCAACGACCTTGAAGTGCGAGGGCTGGATGGGTTGCTGGGCGTGCTTGAGCGGCGGAAAACTCAAGGCCGTGAACGAGGGTTGCTGACAGTGTGTAACCATGTAGCCGTGTATGTGAATCTCATTGAGACGCAACAATTTTTCCTCTCGCTGACCATGAATTGAATTCATTCTCTAGACTAGATGATCCTCTCATCTGGGGCATCTTGCCGTTTCGCTACGCTTTTGATGGTGCCAATATGCGATGGGGCCTCGGCGCCCACGACATTTGCTTCAAGAACAAGTGAGTCAGTCCCAGGGCCTCGATGAATGCGCAAAGATTGACCAGTCCAGGGCCACATCGACATTCTTCATGCTTGGCCAAGTACTTCCTACCCACAGGTTATGGCACTCTCCGTATGGCGGCTTATACCAGCCAACAATGACTCAAGCCATCAAGCTCCTCTCCGGTCCATCTCCATCATCCTGGTCGACAGCTTCAGACTCGGCCCTCGCGACAGTTCCGCCATCAACACCAGCTCCTCCTGTCCCCGAACCCCTTTTCTTCTCTACCAATGGCGCCGACAGCTTCACAGCACCCGCCGCCTTCTCAGCTAACCGAAATGCCTGGCTTCACGTCTTTCCCGAGGCCTGTTGCCACCAGAGTCCGGACAGTGGACTACGATACTTCAAGTGGGGTGTGTCTCGCTTGATCCTCGAGAGCGACCCAGCCCCTGAATTCATCCCCATGTTCGTCCATGGGACTCAACACATCATGGCCGAGGATAGGGGCTTCCCAAGGTTCTTACCACGCATCGGAAACAAGGTCAGGATAGTGATAGGTGAACCAACAGATGTTGACCAAGTCTTTGGCCACCAGCGAGCGGCATGGAAGAAGCTTGTTGAAAAGGGAGATCCAGAGTTGCTCAGGGACAGTCCAGAAGCCAGGGAGCTCAGGGTCTCCGTGGCCAAGCGTGTAAGAGACGAAGTTGAAAAGTTGAGAGAGAGCATAGGTTTCCCAGCCGAAGAGGATGGCACAGCTGCTCTGGCAGAAACATGGGCCAAAGATCCTCACAAGAAGAAATACAAGAGTCCCGTCGATGGGAGTCTTGTTAATAGACACTGAATAGAAAAAGAGAAACAAGTAAAAAAATCCCAAACATGAATAAGCTCGTCCAATTCGCTGAAGCAAAGAGAATCCCATGCCATGCCAAAGAAAATGCAAAGTCGCCCTTCGCAACTCGATATTAGTTGATTCTGGTTGGTTGTCAAACGACGACAGCAAGTAATAACGACACCAGCCACGCTGCCATCAATCACCATGATCCAACTTCTTTCGCGCCCCTGTCTAATCCATGCTGACCCCGAACTCCGTAGTGCTTGCATTTGTTACATAATAATTCCATAGTTTTGAGGTTGCTGCGTCATCGACGCAACTAGATCCAAGGAGCTTAAACAGTGAGCACATAGACAGAGCTAGCAATTTGTGAATACGCTTAAGCTGAGTCCGTCGAAACGCTGCGGTTTGTCCAAAATATCTAGTAGGCATCGAAACCTTGGCCTGGGACCGACTGGGGATAGGCACGGGCCTGTGCCTGAAGAGCTTGCTGTTGCTGTTGCTGTTGCTGCTGGGGGTGCATCAACAGATCGTTGAACCAAGCATGCTGGAGGGCCTCGTGGGCACTGATTCGCAACTCTGGTCGAAGCTGGAGCATCCTTTGCAGCAGATCGATACCGGTTGAGTCAATGGCCGGGAGAATGTTCCGGAGGTCCTGGGTGGCGTACATCTGGAAGGTCGGCTTGTACTCGGGAAACTGAGTAATGCCAGGCCAGGTACGCTCTGTGGGAGTCCCCATAATGCGGAAGATGCGGATGATCTGGTCCTCATTGGTGGTTCCAGGGAATAGTGGCCTGCCGGTGAACATTTCGGCCATGATACAGCCGGCAGACCAGATGTCGATGCTTGTGTTGTATGTTCGGCTACCAAGCAAAACGTCGGGGGCACGGTACCATAGGGTGACGACTTCGTTGGAGAAGGTGTTGACAGGGATACCAAAGGCGCGGGCGAGACCAAAGTCACCGAGCTTGAGCAGACCCTTGCTGTTTATGAGCAGGTTTTGGGGCTTCAGATCGCGGTGGAGGACACGGTTCTGGTGGCAGAAGTCAATACCCTTGAGGAGCTGGTACATGAAGGACTTGATGGTGGCAGGCTTGAGGGCGCCGCGCTCGCCATGGGTGTCCATGTATCTTTTAAGATCGCCGTCCATGTACTCAAAGACAAGCATGAGCTTGTTCTCGGTGTGAATAACATCGTGCAGTCCCACAATGTTTTCGTGCTTGAGTTCCTTCATAAGGGAAATCTCTCGGATGGCGGTCGACGGGGTGCCCTCTTCGGAATCGAGATGAATCTCCTTGAGCGCCACGAGCTCTCCAGTTTGCCTGTTACGCCCTTTGAAAACCTGTATCGCATCACGTATCAGAAATCGAGACTTTCGGTATCGAGCATCGCACAGGAAGAAACCAGCAGCGACACATGGTGTGGCATGGTGTGGCGGATGATGGGGCAAGGGCAGGAGGTAGGAGGTTGAAGCTTGAATGATCAGCGCAACTCACCGTGGCATAGGTACCCTCGCCGAGCTTCTCGAGCTGCTGGAACGAGCTGGGGTGTCGCTTTCCGTCCATGTTGAATCGTTTTTTGCGCAAAGAGGCTCTGGTGGATAAAAGAGAGGATGAGGCGACAACAGCAAACGTTTGGGTAGCGAGCGGTGGGTGGATGTTCGGCTGGCGGTTGAGGAATGGCGTGTCACCGCTTTGACTTTTGGGTTGGAACTCGAGACTCGAACAGTTATAGACGGTGTCAAAGGAAGTCGGAAGGTCCCGGGAAGGAAGAAATTAACAAGGAAGAAAACAAGAGATGGTTTCCTTCTCCCTGGAGCTGCCTGGTGTTGGTGACGGAGTAGTAAAGTTGCCCTCTGTTTTTTTCTCGCCCTTGTCGCTTTTCGACTCGCGCAGCCTTTCCTCGTAGTTACCGCCTGAGATGGAGGGGGAGACCATAACAGCCCCTCTGAGGGGCCGAAGGGATGGGCCTGACAGCGAAAGGGGAAAGGTTATTGACCCGCTACAACGATATAGTGCGTGTATCGGTGTCAACTATCCGCACCGAGTGCCAATCTCACACCAGATGGAAGATGCAATGTCATGGGCCATGCTCATCACTCAACAGAGTACGAATGGCGCCGCCGACATAGGCGCACGCGCACCTACCGGTACACAGGCAGGCCCCACACACCCCCACCTGCCGAGTATGGTGTTGATGGCTTATCGCCCCATGCCCCGTGTCTCCTAACAGCGCTATCACATAACCCCCCTGCGATATCAAGCCATCGTCATCGAGCTACACTACTCTCCCGCATCTCCCGTGTCTGACTTGACAGCTCCTTAACTTCACTCGAAATACTGCAACTCGGTCTCCTTCGTTCCGTGATATTCCTCCTGGCGGCTTCTGTCTACCTGTTACTGTCTCTCGCCGGCGAGGTGCTGTAGATGGGACAACCCTCCCTTGGCCAGATATACACCAACAGCATCCCTGCATCGTGCGCCAGCTCGCCTTCCTCTGCACCATGAGACCTGTCTTGCCTGCAAATCACCCCCTCAATAACCAAGCCTCCGGTCGCTCAGGCCGGCCAGACAGCCTTGTCTGCGGTCCCTCGACTGCTCCCACCTCGTGCTTCATCACCAGCGAGGCCGACCTCGACGCTCGCCGAGATCGCTCTCGTCCAAGATTCCGCCAGCAAGCCGATCGTCGCAAGTGCAGCCGTAGCGCACGCGAGCCGTCAACCCCGCGCAGAAGGCCCTCGCCCGCTCGCATCGACAAGCCCCCATCTTCAACCTCGGAATCAGAGGAATCGATAGTCGAGCAGGACCCCTTGGCTCTCCCTTCACGATCGAGCACTCCGTCCTTGATCGGCCTCTCACGACCCGAATCTGTACTAAGCGGTTCATCTCGGAGTTATTCACTTGCTGGACCTTCCATCGAATGTCCAAGCGACTCCTTGCAAGACGACGCATCTTTACCAGATACCGACATGGCCGACAACCGGGGCCATGACACCTCCATCCCTCAACTAATCATGCCCAGCCTGACGGTGCCGCGCCGTCGTCCTTTCTCTGATGTGGGAAAATCGCTGGGCAAGCTGAAGATTATGGTGGCAGGCCAGAACGGTATTTCCGGCCATGAAAGTAGTGACTTTGAATGAAACTGACTATAAATTTCAGGTATTGGTAAAACTTCGCTCATCAAGACCTTGGCACAACATTGCGAGCACATCGTCCACATGGACCCAATAGAGAACAGCAGCGCTGTGCATGCAACCGAAACATATGCCAGTTCAAGGCCTCATCCATGGTGGCGATCCGATTCTGACCTTACAGTTACCACACGGAGACGTATCTCAACTACTGGTGATGTCCTGGATAGGAATGTTTGTTTTGTTGAAAGCCCCAGACATCAGCACGGCGCTTCTGTACGCTCTCACATTATCTTGGCTGTAACACATAGTGTGCTGACAACTCACTTAGGGGCCATGGCGTGACCTGCATTATGTCGAGTCTCACTTGGCATCTCTCATGAGCAAGCCTATGGCAGATTCCGATTTGCTGGCTCTGGTTAACTCTGGAGGTGTCCCAGTTGTGGATGCTTTGCTCTATCTTATTCCCCATAGCGGTGAGTCTCTTCATTTACAACATGACCTAGCCTGCTAAACCTATTCTAGGTCTTACACGGGAGGATGTGCAATATATCAAACACGCTCAGGGGATGACCAACATTATACCCGTCCTAACACGTGCTGATGAGCTCGCCTCAGAAGAGATTGAGCACATCAGACAGCGAGTTGCGAAGCAGTTGGCCAATGAAAATATCGACTATTTCTCCTTCGACGGCCCTGAACCATCCGACGAAGGCTCTCGAGTGTACGCCATCTCGACCAAAACTCAAACTGACTACGATACCATGGACGCCAGCGTCCTAATGAACTCGGAATACAATCCGCCCCTTGTCCCGACCGATCTAAGCAGACTCGTCGACCACATCTTCTCGCTGGACGGTAGCGCTCGGCTACGCCATGCTGCAGCTGTTAAATGCGTCAAGTGGCGCCGCGACCATGGCGATAGTCTTCTTCAGAGTGCTCTTTCTAGCGGTTGCATGGTGTCTCGAACCATTCCTCACAGCGCTTTGAGGCTGCGCTCCTTCCGGCAATCTCAGAGCTGGGAACGACTAGAGCTGTACAACTGGGCGAATAATTTGCGCCAAAGTCTCCACTCAGAGCGACTTTACCATCTAATGGAGGAAAGGTCGAACTCAAACGCTCCTACGTACGAGTCATCCCTTGTTCGACTTACCCCAGACGAAAACCAGCAACGACGGCCGAAAAAGCGAAACACCAAGAGACCTACTCATCAAGATCCGCTTGGATTGTTGGAGATAGGGGGGAAACTCAAGCAGAAGGGCATGTTTGCGCTGGAGATGGTGAGCAGTTTCGGTTTGATCGGCTTGGTTCTTTCTCGACTAATCCACTCCAACTGGGCAGACGGCGTTTGCTCGATTGTCGGGACGACAAGGATGGGGATGGAGATAGGTCAGCTGAACATGCTGTTGCCTCTTTTAAGGGTGAGGGTGGTTGTTGAAGCCATAACCACGTGATAATGGTGTTGGGCTGGGATATGTACAGGTTCTTCTGGAAGCCCGATGGAATGTAGGGGTGTTGGAAACGATGTGTGCCGGATTTGCAAGATACCCCAAATACACTACTTTTTTTGAACTTATTACTATATATGCCCTTACGTTAATGATGAGTGTATTGCCAGAAATCCTGAGATTATTCAATCAGATTCGCCTCCCCCAGCACTACAGAAAGTCGTACCCTCCCTGCGAGTACATCTCCCCTTACTATGAAGAGTGCCGGATCACGTTTCCTGGGGGTCGATTCCCACATTGAAGAGGCTCTGTCTCTGCATTATAAGGGTCGCGATGCCCCTTTCAGGGACGTTCTTGGCGAGAACCGTGCCAGTGAAGGTAGAAAATGCCCTTGTCTGCTGGTGTACAATTATAGCTGCCATGGCATGAGGACACACGCTCTGGGACCTATTGTTTAATGATGTACCTCAGGTACGTGGACCTTGGATCAAGTCTCAGTGGGACTTCTTGGTGGCTGTAGGTGGGAATCCAAGGGCAGTGGCCGCGGCCTGGAGATCTGGAACGTCATCCGCGGTTCGAGAAACATGAGCCCATCGGATAGTGCCATCACGGTCCACAGCGAAAGCGCCGCTCGTCTGCCACCGCGAGCCGCTCTCAGTCGGTCGGTTCCAGATGCCCTCATTCTTTCCAAGGCTGAACACGGACCACAGCGTGACGGGGTTCACGGCGTGCCATGTCGAGGAGATGCCGAGGCCCCATTTGGCGTAAATGTCGCGGCCCTCGTCGATGACCACGTCCACGGCCCAGGTGCCGCCGACCTGGGGGAGCCAGTGATCTGTGGCTTCCGCCGAGGAGTGGGAGACGGCGATGCAGTGGACTTGGGGGTGTGCGTCTGAGAGGGCCGCGAGGGACTTGAAGGTTTTTTCCGCGACTGACTGATGGTGAGCGCTGAGCTGTGGATACGAGCGGGTATGGGTTGAGGTCAAGGATACACATACAAGGACACCCGCAGTGACGAAGGAATACTACCAGAGTAGGTTTTCCGTCTGGAAGTCGAAGCTCGGCCATCCAAGGCGCTTTGGATCCGACCTCGACAGGAGGGCCGACCTCTTTAGCCTCGGGCGTCTTCCAAGACTCGAGCTCCTTCCAGAATCCGGTGTTGCCGGTGTTGCTATCTGCTGGAGTAGCCTGGGACATTTCTCCTGCTGTGATTATGTATACAGGCTTCTAATAGTTTTGTGAGGGTGATCCGTGGACGAGAGAAGTAGATAGGTTGTCGTTGTGCGAGGTGAGTTGCTGCTTTTGAGTCTCGTGATATCCGAGGTGGTGTAAGTGTGCCACCTCTCCAATGACATAATGCGCCTCCCTTGACCGACCATGCTGAATTAAGTGATCATGTCTTTGATAAGATGCTGTAAAATACATGTTTTAGAGGTAGCAAATTACCGCTATAACATGTTGATTAACACTCATTCTTCTCATCTGGACCTTTGCAGTGCTTGAAGCTGGTGACAATGCTGATGATGATTAGATAAGCCACTTTAGGTACACAAAATGCCGTATTTTCCCAACCCACCCAAATGTGTTTGTGTAGGGTAAGATTATGGAAACACCATGTGAAAATGCTTGATTATTGAGTTTATGAGCTGTGCATAGTGGCAACATTTAATCCTTCTGACCGTTCATTTCCGATCCTTTTTTGCATGAGCTGTACTTATTTGTTTTATCCAAATCTTGGTATTGACGGTATCCGATGCGTGAGATTATCAGTCTCCAGCTCGGCCAGCTGAGCAACTATGCGGCCACTCACTTCTGGAATACCCAGGTAAGAAGAGCATCTCAGCCCGGATACGAGGTATCACTAACACAAAGACAGGAATCATATTTCACGTATTCCGCTGATGAAACGTCGCCCATTGACCATAATGTTCACTGGAGAGCCGGCGTAGGCGCCGATGGCTCCGAAACATTTCTTCCGCGGACAGTCATCTATGACCTCAAAGGCGGCTTTGGCTCTCTGCGCAAGATCAACGCCCTCTATGAGGCAGAGTCTGAGGCTGACGCGGCCTCTCTATGGTGAATTGCTGTTCTAGTAAAGACATAAGGCCAAGGCTTACAACTCCTAGGTCGGGCCAATCTGTCGTCCACAAGCAGACACCCATCGACCCAAGCGCCTACCAGCAAAGTCTGGATGCAGGCACAGAACCTCCCCAACTGACGACGTCCACCGTGAGATACTGGTCCGACTTCTCCCGCGTCTACTTCCACCCTCGGTCTCTGGTCCAGCTCTATGACTTTGAGCTCAACTCCACAACCATGCCCTTTGAGCGGTTCTCTATGGGCACTGAGTTGTTCTCGGTTCTCGACAAGGAGCACGAGCTCGTGGATCGCGACTTTCGGCCTTTTGCGGAGGAATGCGACCGGTTGCAGGGGATCCAGGTCTTTACCACCATTGACGACGCTTGGGGTGGCTTCACATCCTCGTATCTTGAGTCGCTGCGGGACGAGTTTCCCAAGTCCTGTATCTGGACCTGGGGTCTACAGAGTCCCCTGCTCGATATCCCCAGAGCTAAACGCCAGTTGCGACTGGCAAACCTGGCCCATAGCGTTGAGCAACTCTGCACTCAAGCCTCGACTCTGGTGCCGTTGGCTCTGCCCGAAGATGACTTGTCGGCTGGTGTGTCCATGGATCGCCGCTCGGCATGGCACACATCTGCCCTCATGGCGGCGGGAATAGAGACTGCCACTCTGCCATCGCGCCTATCACAGGGCTCTGTTGATCAGCCGGCTTCTCTAGACGACTTGGCCGAGAGTCTCAATGCGGCTGGCAACCAGCCATTGGCGAGCATGCACATGTCTCTGGCAACCACCAAGGATGCCCCCGGAGACAGCCGCATCGATGTCGACTTCTTCCAAGTAGGACGACAGTGGAATAGACAGCATGTTCAACAACGGGATACGCATAAGCACATATTTGGCGCCATCCTGTCCTGCCGAGACCTAGATCCTCTGGAGAATGCAGACCAGGGCGAAGCTGGACACCTCGGTCAGGGTGAACGCCCAATCATTGGCAACCCCGTTGTCCGCAAGTATGTATTTCCCATTTGTACGCCTCGTAAGAGGACTCACACTGACTCTCATCGCCTAGATACGATTCATCTCTCCGGTTCCCTCTGCTGGATGCCTACCCGCAAATCTATTCTCGAGCCGCAGGGCAACCCAATGTTGGTGTCCAGACCACCCTCTCCACCAACAGCTCCATGGTACAGCGGATTAGGACATTGCGGTCTGAATCGGCACGGCTCGTGGCGCTCAACGAAAGAGAAGACTTGAGTAACGGACTGGCTGAGCTTGCAGACGCCTACCAGGAAGGTTGGTTTAGTGGTAGTGATGAGGACGACGACGATCTGTGAGAGGATTCTGTTGTACGGATGATTAGGCCGTATGACAATGCGCTCATGATGCAGCCACCAACAGGTATGCTGTTTAGAGCGAGTAGCCTTTGGTTGGCATCCGTACCGTGGATCATCTCAGGTTGGATCAAGCAACTCATGCACACTGGTCTTTGCAACATGACGTGACACTCGATGAATGAGTTTGAGGCTCATTAGGCCTCAAACACGCTTGTATTGATCTAGCAAAGCGATCTTCCTAGTTACAGGAGCAAATATGGAATTGCTCAAATGCTTCAAAAGCAAGTGCCTAGAGTCCTCGGAACGCCGCCCCCTGGACTCGTCATGTCGTCGCAAGACGCGACTGTCGTCTAGGCTAGTTGCCCCCTTTGCACGCGATACGTGCTTCTCTGCTGAGATAGGTATTAATGTGAATTATTCAACCTGTCATTCACGTGATGCCACCAGCAATGGGTTGATATTTGTGACTACACCTGCGAGCCCTCCGAGCCAAGCAGATCAGTCAAGATGAGAAAGTGTTTCCCCCCTTATTTTTTTGTTCTTTTTTGTTTTATGTTAGTATGGTTATTGGCTTGTGAAGCCACGATGTCAAGCCTTTCATGGACTTGCCGGGATTTCGAGAGTGTGTTTGTGTGGTCCACACAGAATCAAGTCAACTTCTTTCGAGTCAACATCTGTCAAGTAGACATTCTGGGGATGCGAGATAGTATACTCAGCCAGCGGCCGCAACCGAGGCCTGTTGTCTCTTCGCGGGAGGGGGGTTTTCCTATCGATCCATTAGTTTGTCCCGTCGCTTGAGGGGCCTTGCCGTCGACGACGACGCATCTTGGCGACCGAGGGGGGGGTCGCGTCGACAAGAATCAAATACCTCTGGAGGTCCGCGTTTCTTGCCGTTTGCCACGCCCTTAGCGCCCGCAGGTTTTCTTTGGGGCTTCTTCTCGCCAGCCTCAAAGACGTCATCTGGCAGGTTGAAGCTGTATGGAAGTCAGCAAGCTAGGATGCGCTGGCATCTGGAGTATGATGTCGCAACTTACTTCCGGACGTGTTGCACGCCGATCGACACGATCGTCTTCAGCTCATCCTTATACTTCTGCCACGAGGTGCAGAGTTCCTTGAACTCCTCAACCTGGTAAGAAAGATCAAGAGATTTGGCACCTGCAAAGTCAGCAACACCGCAACTCAAGACAGATGATCATAACATACCTCCGCTCAATTCAAGGCCGATGTAGTGAGTTGTTGTGTAGACGTCAGTCACACCGGGTGCCACAGGCTTGACTTCCTCAGAGGGTTCGGTTTTGACAGCTTCAACCTTGGCGACGCCGTCACTCTCGGTCGTTTCGGGCTCGGATTTGACGGGCTTGCTGTCCTCCTCGGGTTCGGCCTTGATGGGCAATTCGGCTACCGCTGGTTCAGACTTGGCCACAGGCGTTTCCTCGGTCTTTTCTGTACACAAGTAATCAAGGCTGCCATCTTGCACAGCGGCGATTTCCTTATCGCTATGGCACCGGTGATGACGCTCATAGCCCTTGTTGAATGCGTGGGCCAGCGCAATGGACGGATGCTGTTCTAGCTTCTGTACGAGCATTCGCACCTTGGATTCAACGTAACCAGACCAGATGGTGTGGCCTTCCTTGGTCTTGGCCGAAGAAATCACAGAGATGTAATACTTGTAACCCTGCGTGAAGAAAGTGTGCTTGACGAAGAGATCACTCCAAGGACGCTTGCCCACCATGATGCTTTCGGATATCTGAAGAGCCCGCTGAAGCTCTCTGTTAATGACCCTCATAGAGGAGCGAGTGATGTTGAAAGTCGCACACATGGAGGGGTAGGCCGGGGTGATAACAGGCATCAGATGGAACGAATCTCCCTTGTATAGCTAAGACAAGATTAGAAATGGGTTCTCGGGGGCATCGCTGAGAAGACTCTTGACATACTCTTGGGTTCCAGACTCGGACGGGAAGTGGTCCATTCTCGATGGGCTTGAGAAGCACAGGTTGCGGCCAGCGCCACTGGCTTATGACAAGGAAGAACTTGTTGACGATCACGGATGGCGTGGCTTTGGGGTAGAGCTGGCAGACACGTGCGACAAGCATTGCCCATGCTACACCACCGGGGAAACCCATGATGTTGGCGTAGACGGCGCGTCGTTGGGCCCAGAGCTTGATGGCTCGCAGCGCAAGCTTGAAGGTGCGCTGCTCCGGTACCAACGTCAGGATTTCGTCCGTCACTCGTGTGCCGTTGAGCGATCGCAACTCTGCCTCGTCCAACCCGCGTAGTAGACCCGAGTCCTTGAGATCCTTGAATTCGGGAGGGAGCTGTTTCTGGATGATCCTAGAGAAAATCAAGTCAATGCTTATGCCAGAGTACTCAAATTTGATAATGGGCACAAAGGCGTCCGTCACAACGGCCAGGTCGGTGATGGCATCTTTCGGGGCCATCGAAACGAGTAGATCGGGGAAGTATTTGAAGTAGTCGTCCCGAGTGACGTATTTGGGAGCAACGATGAGGGTATCGATATCGGATCCTGGGCCGTAAACACCAAGTCGGTAGCTGCCGTAGGTGAAGACTCTGCCTCGCGCATTGCGGATGAGGACATCGTTCTTGGGTTCTTTTTCCTGAGCGACTCGGCGGACGAACGCGTTGCAGATGTTTTGAATCGACGCGAGAACTTCCTCTCTGCAGTCATATTTAGTCCCCATGCTAGAATTTGCAAAAGACCATCAAAACCTACCTCTTGGCCGTGTCTGCCTGGCTCTCAAATGTCTTCTGACGCTTCAGCTCCTCGAGGAGAGCATCGGTAGCCCGCAATTCCGCATCGGTAGGGAGCTGTGACGAGATAGGCGGCGTGACGCCGTAAGCCTGATCGGTAGTCATGGCTTCGGCGCAAGAGGCACCTGTCGAGGCCGGCGAATTCGGCACCGGAGGTGAGGAACGTCAGGACGGGAGCGATCAGAGCGGGGGTCGAAGTCGGGGCGATGACGAAGAGCTTGGAAGCCAAGGCGTGGTCGAGGGGGTGATTCAGCTGGTGTGTTTGAAGGCAGCGGTACTCTGCTGCAGCCCAGGCCTTCAAGCCTCTCTCCAAGGGTAGCGCAAGGGAGACGCCGTGCAGGCGAGGGCGTTGGAACTCTGGTATGTAAACGAATACTGGCGATGGCTGGTTGAAGGAGGTAAGGGATGGCCTAAAAAACAGGATATCGCGGGTATTTGTTGTGGTGTGAAGAGGACAGCGAGGTTGAGCAACTCAGAGTGAGAGAGTCGCTTCGGACTGGCTATTACGAGGCACGGCGAGGCTGCACAAACGCGGTGGTGGCAGAATCCCAATGCTTGAAGAGTGGGTCCAACTCCTGAGTACAGTAGCTCTGACCTCGAATTTTGTGTGCCTCTGTGCCGGGCTGCTAAAGTGGAAGAGGGAACTACCGAATCGGGCAATTTCCTTGAAAAACAAATATTTCTCAATACATGCGTAATGAGGAGCTCCCTTGGTGCTTATTTTCCTCTTGCGAATTGCCCTGAATAGCCACGATGAATGAGTGACATGCACGAGGCTGGGCTTGTGATAAAAAAATTGTATTGCATCACATCGCAGGCAAATCGTCTCGCGATATTCACTTAAGAGACACTGATCCCCTGAGACGCACGTAAGACATCAGTCTTGGCGCACCATCCAACCGCCTGCTTTCCCGCTGACGCTCGCCCGCACTGGCGCCCCCTTACAGGCAAATGCAGCCACTCTCAGCCCTCATTCTCTGCTGACCATGCTGCCCGTGGTGGCCGACATGCACTGAGCGGGGTCCGAGTATGCGATGGACCGGGGCGTGATACCCACATCCCAGCCCGCTGCCCTGTCACGGCCCTGCCACTTACTGACACTAAGTACAACGCGAAAACGCGGTACGAACTTTAAAGGGCATTTTATTTGCTATAGTTGGCGATACATTGATTGACGACACGACTCATCCCACATCCCCATAGCGACCTCAAGGGCGAGAGAAAACAGGCACAAGGAGAAAACTGTCGTCGGCTGCGTCTTTCAACTCTGTCCTTTGTCCATCACGCATCCTCTCTTCGCAGCTGCACCCTCGCGGCCTTTGCACCATGCCGCCCTCGGCCAAGAGGACCTCCAGGGCTCGTCGCGAACCGCGTAAAGCAGCTGCCACTTCACCCGCCGAGATCCAAGAGTCTTCACCTACCCGCCCAGCAAAGCGTCGCAAGAAGGTATGTAGCAAACGTCTGTTCTGTCTGGCTGCGCCTTGCCTCGATCTCAGCCTCAGCCTTGTCCGCACGCTCCCGCTGACAACTGAGCTTCTCACGCAGGTCCAAGAAGAGGAAGAACCCCCCGCGCCCGACGGCGACCAACTGGTGTCCCAAATCGCACAGCACCTCCGGAACCAGCCTGTACAGGCCAGCAAAGATCACGCAAATGCTATCCACCAGGCCAACGGGGACGGAGTCAAAGCCTACGCCAAGGTTACTGCCCAGGACTGGACATTTTACATCACCAAGTTGGTCGTGAATATCGGCCGAGCACCCGAAACCTCGCATGCATCCCACGCCGCCGCCTCCGGAGCCGACGACGATGACCAAGTACACATTGATTTGGGCCCCAGCAAGATGGTGTCGCGTGAGCACGCTACCATTTCTTTCGAGTCCAAGGATGAGAGGTGGTTCCTCCGTGTCAAAGGCCGCAATGGTGCCAAGGTGGATAACCAACCGCTCAAGGCCGGTCACGCCCACCCTCTTACGAGCGGAGAAGTCATCGAGATTGGCAACGTCGAGATGATGTTCGTTCTCCCTACCGAGATCTCCCCCCTCAACGTCCACCCCGTCTTCCTCCAACGCGCCGGCCTCAGCGCAGACTCACCCCAGTCGCGATCATCACGCCGGCAACCCCTCATCGCCCCGGCCCCGCCGGAATACAAGCGCCCAGGCACGCCGCCGTCAGCTCAAAGCCATTCGAAATCGCCGGCCGCAAGTACTCCGGCCGTAATGATCGGGGCCAACGGAGTAGACCTAAGCCAGGACGAGAATCAGCACATTAAGCCCCAATACAGCTACGCTCAGATGATAACACAGGCCATCCTGAACGCGCCCGACGGGAAACTGAATTTGAATGGCATATACACATACATCACAAACACTTACGCTTACTATCGTCACCAGCAAGCTGCGGGTTGGCAGGTGAGAACTGTCCAAAGGGCCTACCCCTCATTCAGTTGCTGACTACTTGCAGAACTCAATCCGACACAATTTGTCTCTGAATAAGGCGTTCGACAAAGTAGCTCGGTCCACAGACGAGCCGGGCAAGGGCATGAAATGGCAGATTGTCCCAGAAGTTAGAGAGGAGATGGTGCGGAATGCCTATCGTGTTGGTCGCGGCGGTCATCGTGGATCGTCTGCGCCCTCATCCCCAAACCAGCTCGCCTACATCACCCATGGTCCCAGGGATATGGCATCAAGGGAGCCTCCCTCTGCTCGCAAGCGAAGGGCCTCACCCCCAGCTTCACCACCTCCAAGATCGTCGCTACCAATCGCACAATCGACGCCAGACCGGCCATCTGATCGATCATTTGGGAGAAATGCCACTCTAACTATCGACGGAAGTCCACTCCCTCGCCCCAGGAAGACACCCGGAAGGGATTCGTCATTCTCAGTATACCAACCTCAATCACCCACGCTCACCTCTTCGTATCAAGAAGACGGGGGATCCTTCGTCACACCCGCACCACCAAGAGTCCATCCCAAACTCGCACCTCCAAGTACAGCACAGCGACCCAGTCAGCACATGCCGACAAGTTCACCAGCACCTTTTTGGAAGTACGCAGACATTGGAAGCACTCCATTGAAGCCGCTTGGGGGCTACGACATAAGTCCCACAAAGGCTGGTGGTGATCTGCCACCACAGAGCAGCAGTCCTCCCCGCGGGAACAAGTCTCCTCCAAGTAGTCCATCGCGGCGCCAAAGGTCCAGCCCACACCCTGTTGCTGAACCGGCTGAAGTTGAGGAGGAAGGAGGGTTTGATCTTAGCAAGTACGTTTTGAAGCCCTCAATGGTTCCTCCGATTTGAAGCTGACAAGATATCTCTAGGGGCTTCCAGAGTATTGGTTCTTACCACGCACCTGTCGGGAGAGGCGCATCCATTTTGGAAGGGCGTATGTAAAATGTTCATAACTGGGTCTTGTTGGTTTTTGTATAACGGGAAGGGGTCGGAGCTGGTCTTTGAACCATGTACATTTTGAGCTGCCTGGCCTACTGCGAGGTAGTCCCTGATTACTGGCGTACTGTGAATGTGTCACGGAGACGAATGGAATGCGCTGATGAATACATGCTGGGTCAGGGATTTGAGTTAGGTTGACTGGCGTATCGCTCACAATGCGTGGATGTTGCCAATATGGGTTCACTCGCGATTTCATAGTGGGAGCTGGCATGCAAAAAAGAACGGGCAAACCACGCCCAGAGTTGAATATCGCCATGTGTAAGAGTGAAGATCGTCCTCGCCCAGTGGCCTAGAGCCTTTTTTTGTCATATATACATAAGTTGGGACCGCGCCTCGAGATGCAAGTATGTTTGAACACGCCGCCGTCCATCCGCCATGGATCCCATGCCCACCTCAAAGGTCCATTTTCCGTATCCATACCAGCCAACTACCACAATATACAGAATGTCTTTTTTGTTTTTACTTTCCCGCCCATCTACTTGTACACAGCGGCGAGCCAATATCTCAGCCACATAGAGCATCATAGAGATCTTCGTAAACAGTCGTGATCTTTATCGGGCACCAGCCTGGCCTCGCCTCTTAGGGTTTCCACGGCTGGGTCGCTTCTTGGAGCTCTTAGCCCCTTGGTCGCCTCCCTCGATGAACTTGATGAGCTCATCGATGCTGCGGGAGTCGACCTGCGCGCCTGGACCAGGGCGTCCGGGGGCCGCGGCGTTGGAAGCCTGTGCCTGTGAGGCGGTTGCGTTGAATCGGATTCCGGATCGGAGTCGACGGGCAGCAACATCCTTGGCGTGCTTGGCGATGGAGACGGCGTTCTGGGTGAGCTGCTCCAGCCAGCTCTCGGCCTCCTTGGTGTTTTTATCCTCGGGTCCGAGTTCGGCAAGGAAGACGTTGTAGGACTCGCGCATGCGGTTGACGGCTCCCTTAGAGTCGCGGTCAAGGGCAAGAGCCTGTGCGAGCTGGAAGAGCAGAGTGGCGGAGTTGACTGACTGCTTGCCAAAGACAGACTCGCACACTCGGAGCGACTCCTCGAACCAGAGCCTGGACTCGTGGTAGGCCTTGAGATGCTGCAGCATCACGGCGGCGTTGTTGATGGTGGTGATGGAGTCGGGGTGGCCAGGGCCATAGATGACCTTCCACATCTTCAGGGCGTGCTTGGAGTACACCAGAGCACCCTTGCTGTCGCCAACCTGGTGGAGGAACAGGCTCAGGTTGAGGTAGTTGAGAAGGGTCTCGGCCGAGTCAATACCGACGGTTCGCTCGGCGACGATGATGGCCTTGCGGGCAAGCTCAACAGCAGCCTCCTTGTCGTCAAGCTGGTAATACAGCATGGACAGGCTGTTGTAGACGCGAGCCACCTCGGGGTGCAGAATGCCGTAGATCTGCTCATGCAGGGACAGAGATTCCAAGAGGAGCTCCTGGCCCAGCTTCTTCTGGTTTTGGAGGATGGAGATACGGCCGGCCTCGAGAGCCTCCTCGGCGAGAGCGCTGCGAGGGCAAGAGTCCTTGATCAGGGGGACTAGGTCAACAACATCGTCAACACTGAAGGTGTGGACGTTGGCGGTAGTAGCAGCCTCGGGAGGAGAAGCGTCACGGGCCTTGTTCTTCTTCTTCTTTTTGCTGGACTCGCCGTTGGTCTGACCGTTGGCCGCAGGCTGAGGAGCCTTGGGAGCTGGGGCAGGGGTGGCAGCCACCGCCTCAGCGGTGAAAGCGTAGTCCTTGGCCTGGACCTGGATACCGATCTTCAGGCACACCTCACGGAGGAGCTGAACAGGGCGGAACTGGTTGTGCCAGTCCTCGTCGAGCTCATATCGGAAGCGCTTGAGAATCTGCTCCTCAATGTCTTCCCGAAGGCTCTCAGGAGTGACCTTCTCGAAAGAGAGATCGGCATCAGCGTAGAGAGTTCGCAGAGAAGAGTCGATCTCAGCGACAGGCTTGGGGTTGAACTTGTGGCCAAGAAGACAGTTGAGGAGGTGCGCAGTGCAAGCAGGAACAATAGGCACAGGCAGATGGCGGAGGTACACGGCAGACAGGTGCTTGAAAGCACGAGCGACCATATCCTGGACGCAAATCTCGCGCAGGCAGCGCAGCCGGCCGTCGTTAGCGAGCTCGGCCACCTTGCCCAGATACCTCACGTTGATACCACGCTTGTGCAGGAGTCGACTCAGGGACTGGCCGTCCATGGGGAAGCTGATATCGGAGTCGGAGAGCTCACGGAGCAACTCAGGGATGACCTGCTCACGCAGGTAGGCGCCAGCTGCCCTGACTTCCGCCTCATCAGCAGCAAATTCGGTCTTCTCCTCCTCGGTCTGAGGCACTTGGCCGCTGAAAGCGTCGGGGTTGAGCGAGAACTTGAAGTCAGACAGATCAGGCTGGTTCTTCTCGGCCTTGGAAGCCTCGTCCTCGCCTTCCTTCTCTTCACCTTCCTTCTCTTCCTTCTCTTCCTTGCCCTCCTTGGCTTCTTCGGCTTGCTTCTTCTCCTCGGCCCGGCGAGCGAGCTCCTTGTCAACCCACTGCTTCATCTTGTATCGTCCAAAAGAGTCGACAAGCTCGGGTCGCAGGACAGTCATACGGTGAGGGTAGGCGTCGCCATCCTCAGGAAGACCATCCTCGTCAAGCCAAGCAATGTCGAGAGGGCTGATGCGGTAGAGGTCCAGCACATACTTGCGGCCATCGGTACCCATCAAACCCTTGGTTTCCACGCTAGCCTCCAGGTCAAATCGCTTGCCCTCCTTGTCCCAAACAGGGTGCTTCTTGACCTTGAGCGCCTTGGAAAGCTGGGCAAAGCCAGGGGCGAATCGCTCGTCAGCAGCGACAATATCCTTTCCGTCCACCGCACCATAATCGATCTGGTTCTCACCGGGCTCGCGCTGCTTGAAGATTCCGGGCACAATACTCTGTCCGACAATTCGCTTTCCGACATAGTCGACAACCACAGTGGCGGGAGTGAAGAGTCCCTCGATGTCGAGCTGGTTAACAAGCTTAACGCCAGCAACATCCTTGCCAGTGGCGACTCGAGCAGCTTCATCGCCTCCCTCAGAAGTGAAAGTACCTACACCATCAGCACCAAAGGAGAAGAAAATGTTGTTGTAGACAAAGATCTGGGCGTCCTTGCACTCTGTGGGGTTCAGGGGAGCAATCTCGCCACGGGCAACCATGACAGCGCCACGGGTGGCAGCATCGTTGTAGTCGGCGAAAAGCTTCGAGATCAGACGCTCACGGAAGACTCTGTCCTGCACAGTCTCACGAGGAAGCTCCTTGGCTGACTGGAACTCCTCGTTCCAATCGCGAAGGGTGTCGGTGTTCTCAACACCAGCAAGCAGATAAGTCTCTTGAGATCGCGTAGGATCGGGGAGATGTGTGCAGAGGGATGAGCTGGGTGAAGGCACCACCCAAGGAGCTGCCGGGATGGCGTTGGTAATCTGGAAGGTTGCAAGAGGGTCACGCTGGTTGTTGTACTCCTGGAGCTGGGTAAAGGTGTTGGTGAAAGAAGGTGAGATAAGCTCGATCAAGCTCAGCAGCGAGTGAGCGGACTGGCCCTTGGGCGCTGGCCGAGGGAAGGGGTCAAACTTGGCGTTGGAAGACTTGTTGACGAAGAAGCCGGAGACGTGGGAGGTGATCTGATATTGCTCACCCTCGGTAGTGGTGACGACAAGGTAGAGCAGGTGACCTCGCTGTCGCAGGTGAGGAGGAGGGGGGTTCCAGGACGACAGAGCGATCTGTTTCACCGTCTTAGGAGCTGGCTCGGTGGGCTGGGGAACCAAGCTTGTAAGTGAGGGCACGGCCTGGAAGTCGTAGTCCTTGATGGGCAGCTCCTCGGCAGACTCCTCATTGCTGCCCTGGGCCTCGCTCGCGACAGTCTCGAAGAGAGACAGGCCGGGAAGCAGACCCTGGGTTGTGTCTGATCGGTCACCGGCGGCGCCAATGAGCTCTCGAATGCGCACAAGGTGGATGCGAGCCTCTTTCTCGGTGTAAGGGTCCTGAACGAGGTGGAACTCGGGAGTTGCGCCCAGGTCAGGAATCTCGGCGAGAGGGATGAAGTCGTTGATCTTCTCGCCGTTAAACTCGAGGTGGAAGCATGTGTACTGGAAGGCGGACGGAAGGTCGATGATGGACTGGCGAACCTCATGAACCTGTTCTTGAGACGACACCTGAATATCTTGGTGAGCGGGGGGTCGTGGAGGGGTCCTGTTAAGTCGAATGACGGACCATGATCTGCATCTTGCTGGCCTTGGCGTCGGGCAGGATGATGGTAAGAGTTAATAAAGCTGTAGACGCATTAGATATGCCGTTCTAATCGTCATTGAGAGGCACAATGCAAGGTACCTTCGGCGCCGGCATCGACGTCTGGAGCTTCAGCCGCCATGGTGTTCTCGGGCTCCTCGGACGCATCCGCTACAAGACGAATTAGCTCCCCGCTCACGGCAAAAGCAGCAATGGCAATGGGCAAAGCAATAGCAAAACCGAGAGCATGTTCAATTAACAAGCCCAGCACTTAACAAGACCCTGGACTCGACAGGCATTGACAAGGGCGGTCTAGTTTGTGCATCAAATACGTACCGTGCGCGGGAGCGGGAGGAGTAGGGTCGGAAGCCATGGTGAAAAATGAAGAAATTAAACGGACAAGGGGGAGATAGAACGAGGTGAAGGAGGGGGAAAACCAGGCATGGGATATGCACTGGTAGAAGAGGGAAACAATTGAAACGACGTTGTTCGTCGATGCAAATACAAGATGGAGTGACGGGACGAAGGGGAGGAGGAAAAAAAATTGACGGCTATTGGAGTTGTGGTGCGGCGGCAATGCCCCGGCATTACAGTCCGGACTCTGGGAGTACCCGGACATTGGGCACACGACAGAAAAAATACCTCTTTTTTCTTAGCGATGCTGCGGGTATCCAAGGTACAATCCGGGTATACCTGAGTAGGGCCCGCGCCGGCGCATCCACCGAGGCCGGCGGCTGGATCCCCAGATGCTCTCGGTAGCGCTAGGCCAGGAATGGAAGAAAGTAAACATGGATTCTGGCCATGACCACAGCTTTGTTCCACCCATAACAACTCATGATAGCACTCATCATCTGTCCGGGGCTCATCAGCAACTGCCTTTTATCAAATTAAAGAACCTTCTATTTACCCCTCGAGCATCCATCTTTTACTATTCCTCACGAGTTTCTGGTCCTCAGGATATTGGCATATCAGAATGGACGAGCCAGTCCTTACTGTCCCCTCGCCGTCAGCCCATCGCATCATGGCTGGAGGCTCAAGAGGGGACAAGGCTCAACCTTGGACTGCGGCACGCTGCCAACGGCTCCTACGCCAGCTTCAGTGTCGCCTGGTAGCCCTACGAAAGCTTGTCAATGAAGCCCAACAACGAACAACAAGCACTCGATCGAAACGACCCAACACCGATGACGACGCTACGAAAGCCCGAAAACGAGTGCGCTACACGTATGGACGACGCCGTCCAGCTCCAGCACAGACAAAGCCCGCAACAGCAGAACTATCTACGCCTCCCCGTTCCGTCCGCACTCTCGGCGCCATGAAGATCGACCGCTCATCGCCAGGGGAGGGACGGGTTGACTTCCCTACGCCCTTGCTACGGAAGTTTCGCGAGCAGTCATCAACATCTCAGCCATTGCCTACCAAGTCCGAATCAGCGAACCCATCTTCGTCATCTCTTGTTGCTGACCTGCAATCCCTCCGCCGAATCGTCCCTGAGAGCCAATTTCGAATTTACGAGGCCATTTTTAGATGGATGAATACTCTACTTCGTTCGACCGAGCCGCTATCACAGATTACCCACCCAAAATCACTTCTAGGCATGTGTCTCCGGAAGGTTCCGGCTGCTTTGGCCGCCATAGAGGCTTGGGACGAGCAGATCGCAGAGGAAGAAGGCACAAGGTTCAAATGGGAGTCATCCAAGGCATCGACAGAACTCTACGGTCAACTTGAGGGCTTTGGTGCGACAGGTCTCGGCTGGAAGCCGTTGAAACTGGTCGTTCGGGCACATGCTTTGTCTCTCCTGGCAGGAGCTGTATCGGAGGGATTATTTGAGCCTCCCTTTGTACGACTGCTAGCTGAGCTTTGTATCAGTCTCAAGTCCAGTGAGGAAGCGGCCCGGCTCGTATCAAGCCTCGATTGTCCTTTGGCGGCGCCTCGCAGCTCATCAAGCATTCTTGTGGAAAGCAACACAGTTCAGCCACTGAGTGTTATAGTCAAGAGCCTGCATAGCCAACGCTCGTTCGGTGCATCCTTTGAGTGCCTCTCAAGTCTTCTCCATACTAAAAAGCTATCGCTGAGTTGGTTGACATCAAGGGCATTTCAAGTTGTCTGGACTCGAAGCATCGAGGTCTTGAATAGCAGTAGCCCAGCACCCTCCGCCATCGACTTTATCTGTACGGCCATCGACCAACTAGTGTTGCACGAGGGCAAGAAAACAGGGACGGAGAAAAAAACAGAAGAGCAGACATTGGTGAGCGTCCTTGCTGCGCTGACAGCGGCAGCGTGGACGCTAGGTACCGATAGGTGCGACACTCCAGGACCGTGGAGGAAGCAAGGTGCCCGACGGATGTTGCACGTGCTCGAGTGTTGCGTGGTTCAGCAACAGAAGCGTCGTGGAGCGTTTCGAAGCAACGGCCTCTTTACCCTCGCTCTAGCACGATTCATTGCTACGGCCATGATCGACAGCGATGTCATCGATCTGACAGCGAAACAACAGGCGAGTCAGGAGTGTGCCAGATTGTTGACAGCTGGAAACGGAACGCCGTCCCGATGGCAATACCGGCAAACTCTCTTGACGGCCTGCTTCGTTGCGCAATATCGGGGACGAGCATGTGGACTAGCGTGTCACGATGCCTTATCGGAGATATGTGCAACTCTTGATGGTCTTGGGCTTCCCGATTGGTTTCACGACGGTTTGAGATCGGACGGGGCCTTTGTTTTGGCGCAGAAAACAAAGGACCTCCGAGATGTTGCTTTTGCTGAGAGCCTTCCCGCGGCGGGCAAGGGCACTCTGGAGACAACCACCATGTTTTCAGGCTGGCGATGGGAAGAGGGCATTGGCGAATGGGTGCTCCCCAGCCCTGAACCAAAGATAGGAGGCGAGCCGAGACAGTATCAGAATAAACGGGAAGCGGGGGGCCAAAGGGGCACAGATCTACACCGAGATGCTCGAGACCGGGTCAACGGCCCTAGATGGAACGGGCCCGTCCAGAGTAGCAGTGCCAGATGCGACAGAAGCAGCTCGGTGGGGAGTGACGAGGATGAGGACGATGACGACAAGGCGGGCATCACCGACAACGACGACGACGAGCATGATACGAGCGTAACCACGGTCATGGACATGGACATGGAAGACAGTGAGGATGAGCTTGGCGGTTGCGCACAGATGGAGGGCTACAACGGGGTCGAGGCCCGGTTACCAGCACGGGGGATTGGGATCTGTACTAGGGATCCCAGAGGAAGCACGAACGGTGGGAACAAAAGCAGCAGAAGCGGAGGCACAACGACCGTAAAGGTGATGAAGAGGATCAAGCGCGCGGGCAGCACACGGGCCCGTCAAGGGGCCGGGTCCGAGAAGCTCGGCAGGGGCAGGCCGGAGGAGCAAGATGAAGACATGCATCTGCCGGCCGGGCTTGACTGGGACGACGACGAACTTGGGATGCCCTGAGTGGCTTGACAAAACAATTATAATCAAAACAAAGTTTGAATTGAGGCTCGTCTGGCCGTCGCGAATCATTGCACGTCTCAGTGCCTGTCTCAGGCCTTGGCTGGATAGCATTCCCCTCGCCTCAGGGGCCCGAGTCTTGGTTACGACAGCATCTGTCATTGTGGGGCTGGAGCCACTTGAAACCGCCGTTCCTGTTCCCCGTGAAGCTCGCGAAGCAATTCTCTGAGACGGGATCTGCAATTGGCCCATGTTGCTCGTTTTAGTACCTATGGGAGAACGCTCACACACGGCACACGTATGCATCGCGAATTGTCGCACAGGCCACACCTGTATGCACCGCACTCGAGATAATTTCTCCGTTGGTCTCGGCCTCCTCAGAAGCAAAGCAGCAGCTCAGATTGAGGTGCGTTTTAACATCATCTCCAGGGACGCGCCACAAACGCCCAGATGCCGGGGAATGCCCTTGTTTCAGGACCCCGTCCCGCCCCGCCACTGTCGGACGTCCGTCCGCCACTCGGAGGCGGCGCCCATCCCTCCCTGCTTCTGTAGACGCTGGCTAGCTGCGAGAGCAAGAGCTGGCAGAGGCTGGGCAGACCAATAACCGACTCGGTAGAGGCAATCTTGATTTTTTTCTCGATGGATATCTTGAAACCACCCCTGAGCCCAGCCTAGTTGGTGGCCCCAGCTG
Source organism: Fusarium neocosmosporiellum (assembly GCA_006518225.1). Lineage (NCBI taxonomy): Eukaryota > Fungi > Ascomycota > Sordariomycetes > Hypocreales > Nectriaceae > Fusarium > Fusarium neocosmosporiellum. The sequence continues at coordinate 36,203 of SSHR01000419.1, read as the reverse complement.
GAACTGGGTCCCGCGCGGTTGCGTGTGTGTGTGATGGGAGAAACCAGCACAAGAGAAAAAAACAAGGGGCTGTCACTGCGAGGCAGGCTGCTCTATGACACTGCCAGTACGCGTCCTCGCAGCTGGAGGTATGTAACATGAGGGCAGGCATGATCTTCTTGTACCATGATTGCTGGGGAATTTATTTACGGTCCATATTTTTTCTTTAATACCCATGCCCGTGCTTTTAATTCTTGACCCTTGCTCATGGCAGACCTCCGCATCTCTTCCAAACTCGTCTGTCGTCTGTTCATTCCCAGATACAGCTCAGGATTGTTTGTTTCGGAGCTGGCTTCCATCCATTCACTTCCTATTTACGCTCCTTTGCCCGCCGTGACTTCTCTTCTCCTCTTCTCTTCTTTCCTCCCCTCGCCCGCCGTCGTCGTTTTCATTCCTCCCGGGGAGGTTTCCATTTCTCTCTACACCTCGTTTCTTCTCGTTGTTGTTTCACTTCGTCCTCTCCTTCCGTTTCGTTTCTCTCCTTCGCCGCAATGAGTGCCGGAAACTCTTTGCTGCCCCGGGCAGCTTACAAGCTCACCCCAGAACAGCAGGCCGCCAAGGATGCCGCCGAGGCCGTCAACGCGAAGCTCTCCGACTATCTCATGATCGTCTGCGGTGCGGTCTCGGTCGCCGTCATCATCTGGAAGGTCTGCGAACGCATCATCAAGCTCACCCGACATGTTTCATGCCTGCACAACGATAAGCAGCGCTACTTTGCCATTCCTTCGCCCAATATTGCCGCTCTCAAGCGCCACATGCTCTACGCCCCCGTCCTCAGCAAGAGACACAACCGCGAGATCCAGCTCAGTCGCGCTATCAACGTCGGCACTCTACCTACCCGCTTCCAGCTTCTCTTCCTCATCGCCTACTTCGCCTCCAATGTCGCCTGGTGTGTCGTCGACATCCCTTTCGATGGTGAAATGTCGGCGGTTGCCGGTGTTATCCGCAACCGAACTGGTGTTCTCTCCACTGTCAACATGGTATGATCCTCTTGTTGGCCCTATGAAGCATCTAGATCAATGTATCATTGATCTTGGCTTGTGGCAGCCCTGAGTCTGTGGCTGACTGGATATCAGGTCCCCCTTTTCCTGCTAGCTGGACGAAACAACCCTCTCATCCCGCTCTTGAACATCTCGTTTGACACTTACAACTTGATTCACCGCTGGTTCGGCCGTATTGTCATTCTTGAGGCCATTACGCACACTCTTGCCTACTATGCCGGAAATGGCTGGACGTTCACCGTTCCTTCGGGTGCCTTTATCCTCCCAGGATTCATCGTAAGTTGGCTCCACGAGTTAATTGATTATATGTCAGTTTGTAGCCAGCTTGGTCAAATTACTTACTCCTATCAGGCCACCTGCGCCTTCGTTTTCCTCGGCATCCAGGCCTCCAGCCCGCTTCGACACGCCTTCTATGAGACCTTTAAGCTTCTCCACATCCTCGTCGCTATCACAGCCGTTGTTGGCCTGTACTACCACCTTGCGGCCAAGGATACTCTTTACCGATGGCTCTGCTACCTGTATTCCGCCATCGCCCTTTGGAGTTTCGACCGAACCTGGCGTCTGTGGCGTATCATTCGCTCTCATGTTGGTGGCTCACGCTCTAGGACCGTTATCGAAGCACTCCCCGGAAACGCTGTTCGCTTGACCACGACTCTAGCCCGCCCCTGGAATGCCAAGCCTGGACAACACGCCTACCTCTACATCCCATCAATCAGCCTGTGGCAGTCTCACCCTTTCTCGGTTGCCTGGTATGACGGTGTTGATGACCCTAAGAATGAGAGGCTGGCGAGTACGAACCAGGATCTGCTGGCGATGCAGCAGCAGCGAGTCTCTTTCATCATCCGCGCCAGGACTGGAATGACCAACACGTTGTACCAGAAGGCTCTCGTCGCCCCCGGTGGAAGATTGGAGACTACCTGCTTCACCGAAGGGCCCTACGGCGGCCACCACTCGTTCGACTCTTACGGTACCGTGGTTCTCTTCGCCGGTGGAGTGGGTGTCACCCACCCTGTTCCCTATATCAAGCACCTGGTCAATGGATACAACGAGGGCACTGTGGCGACTCGAAGAATCTTGCTCGTCTGGACAATCCAGAGCCCTGAGCACCTCGAGTGGATCCGCCCCTGGATGACTGAGATTCTGGGCATGGAAAAGAGGAGGGATATCCTCCGGATCATGCTCTTCGTCAGCCAGCCGCGATCTACCAAGGAAATTCACAGCCCTTCATCGACTGTGCAGATGTTCCCAGGACGACCAAACATCAACACGCTGCTGGCTATGGAGCAGGAGCATCAAGTTGGCGCCATGGTTGTTACCGTTTGTGGTCCCGGTGCTCTGAGCGACGAGGTCCGTCTTGCTGTGCGGAACCGCCAGGACCGATCCAACATCGACTTTATGGAGGAAGCGTTTACGTGGTAAATGAATGAGCAGGCGAACGGTGTTGGGGAGTTTGATATCTCTGCCAGTTGAAGTCTCCGACAATCGGTCTCCCAAACTATCGAGCTTATTGAAGCTCTCATTTCTCAGCTCTAGCACTCGCACGTGCTTGAGATTTTCTTGTCCATCTGGGACGTCTTGCTAAGCAAGGATCAATTATCAGATCAATTCTCATGTATTTGTACTTTTAGATCGAGGTGTATATACGCTCTTTTTCGGGCCAGCTATCAGGCTGTGATGGGCACTACCAACGTGGAATGATTTCCTTCAGCGCGTACAAGTCATAGTCCTGGGGGAATATTGTTCGTGAAGCTCTGGCGTTGAAAGTGCAGGGCTTGTCCACGTTGCACCTGTTGCGCGCTGGCATATAGTGGAGGTTGGGCTCGGTTCCTCACAGCACTCACTACCTATTAGAATCTGAGGTGTAGCTCGGTTGCATCTTGGTGTGTCATTGCGTGGTTCGCGTTTCAAACAAGTCTGGATGACGACGCGCGTTGATACCCAAGACGGTGAATGTGTTGCCTCTATCGTTGGAGCTCTCGGTCACCATAACATGCACTTGTGACCAATGAGTCGGCAGATGACCCAGTCTCCAACTCTGGCCTTCCTTGACTCAGAAACATTGATCACTTGACCTTCCCCTCGGCGCTAAGTACATCCAAGCATAGGTCCACCGTCAAGCAGCCACATGTCGAGCGCGGCATACGGCAAAGCTAGGTACTGCGTCTCAGCGACTCAGCTGAATGCAGTGAAATCAACGGCAGTCAGCTCGGGGAATGCGTGTATTTGAAGTAAGCAAGGGGCTGACATTGAATGCTCAGCTGGTCAATAACATGCCTGGGAGTTTCAAAAGGTCACCTGCGAGTTGAGAGGTGGCTGGGAGACCCGCTCAGTGGCCCCTCCGTCTCCCGCATCAATGCACATGGCGCTCCAAATGGAGCACTGAATGGATAGTACCTCGAGGCGTGGGCGTGAATTCAGTTGCGAGTGCATGCAACTAACGGGGCGATACCTCCGCATTCGGGGACCAGGCTAACACCATGCAAGCCTCGGCCGCGCCTCGGGAGCCTGGACCAGGCAGTCTCTCATGGGACCTCAGGCAGGGTAGTACGTACCTGCTCGCGCTCCGAGAGCTTATCAGCTCCCCCGTCTTTGTTCCATCAGTGGCCGATCTGTGCTACCTACCTCTCCCATTCATCCATCCATCGTCAATCTCCCATCATCTCTTGACAAGAATCAACTACAGAATCCTGGCCGCCCTTTACCGGCCGCCCCTTCATCATGGCGTCAAGAAGCCTTATCCCATTCCTTGTAGCCATGATGCTACTGACGGGTGTTTGCAACACCCTGTTGACCAAGTATCAGGTATGACGACATCGGCATCCGGCCTCGCCGCACACGACGAGCTCCCATTCACGATAGCTTGGCTGACCTCGGATAGGATAACCAATGTGTGCGCAACTGTGATCCCGATGACAATCCGAGAAAGCGCGCCTTCTTCAACCAGCCCGTTCTGCAGACGGCGCAGATGTTCATTGGTGAGATGGGCTGTTGGCTCGTCGTTGGCCTCATGGCTCTTTGGCGTCGGGTCACCGGCACCTCATCACCAGCGGAACGGGGCTACCAGGCCGTCGACACGAATGGAAATGACGACCCTGCTGCCGATATCGAGAGCAATGATAGAACAAAGCTTCTTAACAACGGTCGGTCTATTCTCAAGGGCCACAGGATCTTACTGCTTGCCCTGCCCGCGATTTGCGATATCTGCGGAACCACGCTCATGAACGCTGGTCTTCTCATGGTTGCTGCTTCTATCTATCAAATGACCCGAGGCGCCTTGGTCCTGTTTGTCGGGCTCTTCAGCGTGGTCTTCCTCAAGCGCCACCTCCGCCTCTTCCAATGGCTCTCTCTGGTTGGTGTCGTCCTGGGAGTGGCAGTTGTTGGACTTGCTGGTGCTCTTTGGCCAGATGAAAAGCCAGAGCAGTCCATGGGCGGACCTAATGAGGACTCGGTCACAGGTGGCGGCCTGTCTGACGCGGCCAGGGCTGTCATTGGCGTGCTGCTCATTGCCGGCGCCCAGATTTTCACGGCAACCCAGTTTGTGCTTGAGGAATGGATCCTGGAGAACTCCCCCATTGAGCCGATCAAGGTCGTTGGTTGGGAGGGCATCTTCGGCTTCACCGTGACGGTCCTGGCCATGGTCGTCCTACACGCGACCATCGGCTCCACACCCGCCGGCCGGTATGGCTACTTTGATATGGCCGAGGGTTGGCACCAGATGATCGGGAACAAGAAGGTCTTACTCTCGAGCATTCTCATCATGATTAGCATTGGGTAAGCAACCTCATCTTTGCCGTTGACAGACCTGTCTCACTGACTGATCCCAGCGGCTTCAACTTCTTTGGTCTCTCGGTCACCCGGAGCGTCAGTGCCACCTCTAGGTCGACTATTGACACGTGCAGAACTCTGTTCATTTGGATCATCTCCCTTGGCTTAGGATGGGAGACGTTCAAGTGGCTCCAGATTGTTGGATTCGCCCTGCTTGTGTACTTCACCTTTTTGTTCAACGGTATCGTCCAGCCCCCTCTTGAATGCTTGAGGGTGGAGGAGGAGATCGAGGAGCTTCTTCCCGAAGAACCGATCGAGCACCGCTAAAGTAACTCTCGCCATCATAGATTGGTATGATAGACCGGCAACATCGGATCGGCTTCCTGGATACGGCACTTGCATGTTAGGATTGGCGCATTGGGAGTTGGATATTGGTGTGAATTGGAGTAGCTCAATGTAACCACCAGGGATAATTTGCTTGAATGAAACCACTGAAATAAACGTAAACGTACAAACCCCATTCGCCATACAAGTGAAAGAGCAATGCTAGTCCATCCAAAAGAAACCCAAACACCGATAGGACCCAGAGACGACGCCACAATAGCAAACCTGAGTCCACAATCACGCCAACGAATCCCCTCGCTTACGGGGGATCCATCAAGTGACATTGCAGAGCAGCTCAGCCTCGAGGATGAACTTGCCCTCCTTGTACTTTTCCGAGGGTTCGTAGGCCTTGTCATACTTCCATCCGACAGTCTCCTTACACTGCCGGCATGTAATATCGCGAACGACGTGTCGGCCGGTCGTCATGTTGCGCTCGTTGGGGGCGCCGGTGTCGATGTTGACGACGCTGTGGAAGAGGTACGCCTTACCATGCTGGCCACGGAAGTTCTGCGCTGGTGTTAACGAGCCCTGGCTCCGAGGGAAGAAACCCGGCGTGTGCTGATGGAAGGGGGGCCAGTGCATACACGGCTTATGATGTCTTCGTGGTTAGCGAGGTGCGCCTTGCACGTCTTGCAGCCATAGATTTTGGCGCTGTTGAGATAGGTGTTGTAAGCCAGGCCCATGATGCGGGGGGCCTGCGGTCGGGAGGGCGATGTCGGTTTCGAGTGACGGCGGGCAGCGCGGAGACGCTGAAGATGGTCCTGAGATGATCGCTGGGGGGCAAGAGTTTTGGGCGAAGCCTTTCGGGAGGGCGCTTGAGACTAGGGCTGGTGATGACCGACCGAGGCAGGTTAAAAGTTAAATAGAGGTGAACGAACGGTGGTGGGTGCAGCGGGTAACATGGAGCGCGTCATGAGGCCGGAGTTGGCAGGCACGTAGCTCCGTGAGGCGGGGCCAGCGTATCGGACGTCGGTGGGGGCCGAAAGACGGGGATGGGAACGAGACCCCTTGTTCAACGTGAGATGCCTCGACAGCTGCTTTGAATAATGCCATGAACATTCGGATTTGATAATAAGCATGGTCAGCAGCACTATACTGAGTCTACTGATTGGATGTTGGGAATAAGATCGCCACTCATGGCTTCAGCTGGTGGTACATTATCTGACAGAAGGGCATCACAACCTACACGAGTACAACGACATGCAACGGACTGGATCTTCCTTGTTCATTTTCTGGTCTATTTAGTGCACGACACATGCGTGTCCGCCATCGACAAGTCGAGCTACCTGGCCCCGACCCCTTGTGTTCAACCGATAAAACAATACTCTGTAGATGCTTGCGTAAAAGATCTGAAGCGACAGCTACCTACCCAAAGAATATGACAATGTGTGCCCACGCCATTTCGGACACGCTTTTCCAAAAGACATTCAGTTTTTGGCCTTCTTCTTTTCCTTCTCCGCCAAGTCCTTGTCCTTGATGTTGTTGAAGTGCCAAACGCCCCTTTCGCGGTCCTCCTGCAGCTGCCTCATGTCTTTCTCGCTGATGGGGATTCCCTCGATGCCCTTGACCTTCTTTCCTTCAATAAACATCATGATTCCTCCAATAGCGGCAACGATGCATGCGAGTGCCACGAAAAGACCAGTGGACCAACTAGGACGGTCATATCGATTCAAGCCCCACATGAAGCCGGCCAAGACGCACTGGAGGAAGGTATTCCAGGCCATCAGCCAGACGACGGCATCCATTTTCCAAACTGGCGTAGCGGGGGCTCGTCGGCCGGTGAGGGGAGCGTCTGGAATCTTATCCTCGGGGAAGGGGACAGCGAGAGATGAACATAGTTCGGGTGAGCTGGAGATATTCTTCGGTCCGATGTTGGCATCAACATCCTCAGAGCCTGGAAGTCGGAACCATCCTCGATGGATACCTCCCAGACGGCGGAGCGCAATTGTATCGTTATTTATTCGGTATTGAAGAAGGAAGTAGAGATCGCGGAACCGCCAGGGAGCGAGCCCAAAGCCGGTGACGCAGAAAAGGGCGTTGAGGATCTGCGAATCCCATTCAATCCATTTTCGTCTAGGCGAGTCGATGTGGTTGCAACTTGGGTGACACATGGCAGGGGAGGCGTTGCTGTAATGAATTAGCGCTTGTTCGTGATGATGAAGATGATCAGAGATAGACATACCATAGGAGCAGGAAGAGCATGCCTCCCCAAGCCACAACGTTCAAACCATAAATGGTAACGCAGAAGCCCAGAGGTGTAAGGAAGTAGTTCCAGAACGCGATCAAACTGGTCTTTGTCGACTGAGCAAACGTATGCTTGGGAGGGAAATGATAGCCGTTGGGGAACGGTGCAGCAGCGTCGGGTTCCCCATCTCTCTTCGTTGATGCAGCGCTCGTGCTAGCCTTTTCCTCAGAAGGCGCCTCTTCGTTGACGACGGGAAATGTGCTTTGTCTCGATGGACCACCGGCGGCGGGACCCGATTGCATTGGTATGGAGGTCTCTGAGGTTCTGCGTGGTGCGGCCTGACGAGCGAAGATGGAAGATGCAATGGTTCCCGTCGCGGCCATGAAACCCTCAGGAGGGCCTGATACTTCGAAGCTCTGGGAGACGCGACGAAGGCGTCCGCTTAAGGATGAGGAGGCAGCTGGTCGATTCTCTACAGGCGACGGAGGATTTGTGTTGTCGGAGCGTGGCGACGTCTCGTCGATGGTTGGAAAGGGCTCGGTTTCGGTTTCGGTCCCGTTATTGGACGGCCGTCTCGGGGGCGTCATCGTGGCGGTGCTCACTTGTCACCTTGGCCACCTAGCCAAGGCTGGGCAGTGTAGGTAACGTATGCGAAATGATAAACTTTGGCGATATAAAGCAAGCAAAGGCGACAGCTGGAGATGCAACAAGTAAAGGAGAGGGAATGGAGGCCGTGATATGATGAATGATGCGCTCCGCACCCAGCAACGGGGAACTGGGTCAGTTTTAAAGGGCGATGCTTGCAGTCTAATCCGCACTACTTGTGTACGCGGGCAGGGTACTTGGTGACGACTCACGATGTCGCTGATAACGCCAAGCCGGTGGGCACCAAGGAAAGTTTAAACAGGGGCGACATCAGGGCCGAGGATTCGATCAGTTACTTTGCGAGTAGAACACGCGGCTCAAAGGCCAGGATTTAATTGGAAAGTGAAGATTCGGCTCTCAGATTGCCGCTGGGAGATTCCGTGTCAGGTCACGACAAAGTACTCTCCCCACCGGAATCAAGTACCTTTCAGACCCGTAATAAAAAGCCAAATTTCGCAAGCCCTTGATCTGCATCAGTCTCTCTTTTTACGCGTATTGTATTTTGACTCCGACGGACCTCGCTCGCATCCACCATCAAATTCTCACTCCAGAGGACCCGGGATCTTTCCCTCTTAACGGCCTCCCCGACTGCTTCGCCCTCTTCCACGTATTCACCCAAACTTGGCACATTCAATTCCCGGCCTGTTTCCTTGGCTCACTTGGCACACGTCGCATCACCGCATGAAAATTACCTAGCCCGGCATGGATCGTTCAAGTGAGCCGGTTGCAAATGTCACCTCAACCGTCTTATACAACCTCCAGCACCAGCATGATTGGGCTTCTCTCAAGGTTCACGATACTACGGGTCGCCGACCTCTGATCAGGGGCATGCCTCCTCGCCGGCTCTACATTCACCCTGACGACCAGATTGCTGCCCTAGACCGCGAAAAGGCGACAGGAGAGACTGTTGATCAATCGCCAGAGTTGGAGTGGGTTTTGGCGGTACATCCCGAGGAGACTTGGACAATCAAGGCCTTTTCAGAAATATTTGACTCTATCGAAAACAGCGGTCCTCGCGAGAAGAGGATCGTATTGGCGACAGTCCACAACGATTCCACTGTCGTCTACTATATCATGCATGAGGGCATGGTCAAGCCACGACAAAACTGATTGTCATCCTCTTCCATCCTGTCTCGTCTATCATGGCGTGAAGACCACCTTTTGGGTCTTGCGCTGCTCAAATAGGGTGTATCCTTCAGGCGCCTGCGAGAGGGGCATGACATGGTCAAACATGAAGCTACCATCATGATTAGCTTGGAAACTACTATATCGACAGTCGACGGAGCACAAACCCGATGAGGTCTTGCTTTTGCTCGAGCAGCTTGAGGGCTTCGGGGAAAACGCTTCGGACAGGACACCGGCCCATCTGTAATCGGACGTTTTTCCTACATCACGGTTAGCCAAGTAGCCTTTCACGGCGACGGCTACAGAAGTGGCCGTGAAGTTGGGACAACTTACGTATATGCGTCGTCTCCCGTCCACGGAATCTACACAAATCATCATCAGTTCACTGTTAGACCAACATCCTGAACCGAACCCGTACCTCCTTGTTGTGGACACCAATACTGCTAATGGCACCGAAAGGTCGCACAATGTCGAATGCTGTCCTCAACGCGGGTGATTGACCGACAACCTCAACCACCATATCAGCTCCTCGTCCGTTGGTAACTTCCTTGATTCGAACTTCCAACCCGGCCCTATCACTTTCAAAGTTGAGAGGCTCAGCACCAAGCTTCCGGGCCTGCTCCAGGCGACTCTCGACACTGTCGATGGCGAACAGATGACGAGGCTTAAAATGAGTAGCGGCTAGGATAGCACACAACCCAACGGGTCCGCAACCTATAACTACCATAGTAGCATCTTTAACATCTTGTGACGGGCAAAGCTCCATGGCGCTCTTGACCCCATAGAACCCGGTGGGGAAGATGTCGGCCATGAGGAGGAGCGCTTGGTCCGAAATGGTATCCGGAGCCTTCACAGCAGTCCCGTCAGCCATTGGGATTCGCACGTACTCGGCTTGTCCTCCGTCAAGCGTTTCACAGCCAAACAACTGGCTCTCGACACATCGGGCCGAGTAGCCGCTGTTGCAATAAAAGCAATTGCCGCTAGAAATCCATGTTAGGACAGATCGGCAACACAACATGACAACATCAACTTACCAGGAAGCCGTGAAGGGGGCAACGACTTTATCACCGATGTTGATGGTCTTGACGGCTGAGCCAATCTGGACGACGGTCCCAGTAAACTCGTGTCCCATGATAAAGCCAGTGTCAGAGGGCTGGTGGCCTCGATAGATATGAAGCTCGCTACGAGTATAGGTTAGGGCATTTGTATTTAGCAATCCATGAAGCACTTCTTACGATCCGCAGAGACCAGCGGCGTATACTTTGATGATAATATCTCGGTCATCGCGGACTAAGTTGATGCAGTTAGTTAATGATCGATATAACTATACTTGAATACTTGTGCCAGGGTCTGCGTGAAATCGAGTTGTTTTACCTTTGGGAACTGGTCGGTCCTGCACCGAGATTTTGTAAAGACCGTCAAAAACGACGGCCTTCATTGTCTCGGGGAGAGCCATGTTCGTAACAGGAGTGAAGATAGTACCAATGTTTTAGGATATGCAGTTGGTTCAATCAGTGTCTCACAGTGATGGATGTTGTCAAGCCCTTGAAGAAAATGAAGCCTCACAATCTCGGCGACGAGCTGAGCGCGGGGCAAGGCGTGGAGGTCCGCCATCGGCGCGCACAAATGGACGGCATTTGTCGGCTGCCATGGTGGAGAATATGTCGTGCAATGAGCCGCAGGTAGCCTCTGTAACGGAGTTCTCGAGGATGAATTTTGTGCTCAGAGGTGGACGACAATATGATGAAGCCATCACGGGAGAATGTTATGTGGTATAGGAACCTTGGAAACGGCGATAATACGTAGTGAGTTTTGGGCGCTTGCCTGTCAGCAACGGGTTCAGAGCAAGGAGCTTGATGGCCACTTCAGGCACACCCGTGGCTGGAGCTAACGGCTGCCACCATGTTCGGTACATCATTGCTAATGAAATGAACTGCATGTGCGTACCCGAAGAATGGTCTGCAGACGCAGGCTGATCTACAGAACACCGACCGATCATTTCCCTGGCAGTCCCTCGAGTTGGACGTCTCATCAGTCCCCAGAACGTGTCGTTTGACACTTGGATGCGATATGGGTTCCAGCCACTCTGGGGTAACCGAGTCAGTCGCGACGTTGGACTTCGGTAGCTTGATTTAAGACCCGGGGCACACTCGAATTAGGTCTAGGCAAAGCAATTTCGCGTGCCCGACGAAGAACCTAATAGCCGCACAGGATGTCAACTGATGCCGCCCACATTCGGCATCTCTTGTGGGATGTCATTTCAGGAGGGGTTTAAATGAGAAGAAGCGGGCGGTTAATCGAAGACTTGATACAACCCAGACATGGCATATGGGCAAAGAAGCTGATTGCGGAAGAAAATATTGCAGGTAAATTCGACAATTTCCTCTGAAGAGCTGAAAACTCCCGCGGCCGGCAAGGCAATGGGCGGTCGGTCACCCAAGCTGGGATGGCAAGGGTGGGCAAGATGGGAACTTCGGGATGGGGAGCCGCTTCTGTGGGTGGTTTGTGGAGTGCCCAATGACGGGCAAGCGCTTTCGCTGTCTCTGCAACTCGACAGGTCCCTGAACGCTGTACAGTGTGAATGACGTATGGCGAACAGTACGACAGATACCCCACAACACACCCTCGATCCACTTCCCCTCGTCCAGAATCCACCGTGCGGCTGGGGCAGACGGTGGAGACGTGTCTCTGGGGTCTTCGGGGGTGGGCCAATTGGCGTATGCGCTGTTCCTCTCGACGGGACAGTCCGCGAAGGGCGTTGGGTGCGCGACATATTTTTGAGTCAAAATGGGCAGTGGTTATCAAGCGGCTCTTTTGTGCCGCCGCAGACAGATGGGATGGGATGGATGGTGTGTGGGTTGTCACGCGTGGAAGAAAAAGCACAGAATGCGCGCTCCGTACGGCCTGAGGCTTGTGAGCCGCAAAGGGTTCCGCCATGACGCGCGCATCATCGGGGAAAAAGGAACAGCAGCAGCAGATAAACGAGAGGACGAGAAACGAGGGAAAAAAAAGCGGCTGAAGTAGGAATACCTACCTGCCCAGCCCACATGGCATCGCGCACGCATCACACACACACTCTCGCGCGCACACCCGCACACACATGTCGACACGGCAGTGGACGTTGAGGCTTAGACGATGACCCTGGTGGGGAAGAGAGGGGGGAGGCCTCGGCGGATGCATCTATTGCTCCATCCGCTCGATTGCCCATTGCTCCATTTCCCCATTGCTCATGGCTCCCTTGACCCATTCTGTGCATTCAAAAACACGCAATGCTCGGGGGGTCGAGGTCATTTCTGCCCTGAATTATCAGCACAGCGCTGCTGGAGAGAGGAAGCCGGGCGGATAAGGAGTTCCGTGTCACCTTGGTCGGCGGCACCACGAGATGGGTGACAGACAGTCCCGATGGGATCACTCGCATCAGTCGCGCCTGCGAGGTCGGTCAAGAAAAAAAGAGACTGACTGGACGCGGAGAAGGGCCATTTTAGGGACGGGCCCAATGATGCACAAGCTGTACATAACCAAGCTAGCGCCCTCAGGTCGCCAGCACTAAACTAAACGCTCAACGACGGGACGCACGCAGAGTGCAGAGTGTGAGACTGGCAGAGAAGTACCGCTGTCTGTCGGCCCTCTTTCCCTCCCCGGCCGCAATAACAGCAGAGCCCCATCCGGGGACCCCCTGCTCTCAGCCGACCTACCACATGTTACAGATAGCCAAGGGCCGAATTTACCACCTTTACCCCATCCCCATCTTCCATCCATCATCCATCCAAGTCGTCGCCCCAGCCTTCTAACCTCCCCAGGACCCCAGCCCCGGCCAAGTCCCTTTTCCCACTTTCCAATCCTAGCATCAAGCCGCGGCGCAGGCACAGAGCGGTCGAGTACGTAAAGTGCTGTAGGTAATAGTTAGACTCGGGCACTGTACTGTACCTTCCTGCGTACAGCACAGTAGTGGCAAGTGCTTCCTCTAACTGCTTCAAACCCCGTAATCTGGTGTCAAGTCAAGGAGTGGAGGCATACTCCATACCCAGTAGCATGCGAGAGATAGGGCTCCCAGGAACAGCGAAATACACTCACTTCCCCCGTATTTACTGTGCGCTTCCCTCAAATTCGCCTCGTACACGATCCCGCCTGTCAACGCGCCTCATCTCACCCACACTCGGCGGCCATTCACCTCGATACCTGAGGTAGGTACCTACCCCTTCGCTCACCTTGTTCCATGGACTCGCACCTACAGGTCTTGGCGTTAGCATTCATTACCGCCTGGTATTTCTCGTTCAACATTTGCGCTTGACCTGCGCTGCCCCATCTCACCATCCCCATTCCATCCCATCCCGAAGACATTTGGATGCCCTCTGAATTCCCCTCTTCACAATCATCGCGCAAACGTACTTGAAATGAGCAGTGGCTTAATAAAGGGACAGTTTCCGAGATAGTGCGCATTTCCACGAGCATGATAATTATACTCTTCTCTGGTCGACACCTCTGACACTATCGCGTTCCGCCTCAAATTCACCGCATTACACCGCAAATCAATCGTCTTTGACTCGGCGCTTATAATATCTCTCATCGACCGTCGCCTCGCCTCGATCCTTTTTATTTTTCGATTCGCATCTGCGGAGTCCGTCACAATCCTCTGGCGTCGCCTTGAACCGCCTCGTTCTACCCGCTCTATCGCAAGACGTACCGGCAGCTCGCAGAAGGCGAACCAGCACAGGTGGTTCGCCTGCCTCTCGCCGCGCCCTTCCCTTCGTCAACCGCTAGATTGCGTACCGTGGCTGCGCTTTCCGTCGACCGATCGATTCATCGTTCTGCAGCATCGGCCCAGTCGACATTACCCTGGTCCGATAACTGCACTTGAGCGCCGCCCGCGACACCATCTCCGGCGCGAGATCCGACTCGCAAGTATCACGGCCACCAAAAATCCCGAGCGAACCCGCCTTCTTGTGCCTCACGCTTCCCACCCCGTGAGGGGCCATGGCGAGTTGAACGACCGCCGTCGACGCGACAACTATGACCACGGCTACGCAGCACCAGCAGCACCAGCCATCACAACCACAATTTGGCTTCGTCGTCGACACATACGACCCGGATGAGGTTGTTCCTCGAGGCAGCCCCCTCATGGCCCCGCTTCGTCCCAAGCTCGAACCCTCTCCGAGTCCTCCCCCAGATATCCCTCCAGCTCAAGTCAGTCTGAGTCCTACCTTCATCGACGGTCGCGACAAGTCTAATCGCCACAAGGTTCGCCCTACATCAGGGGATGCTGTCTTGGTAACTTATCTCGGCAACGGGCGCGATCCGGATGTTGCCCGTCTTGCTGGAAGCGAAGGCCTGGCCCCTGATGAAGAAAGCTTCGACGAGGAGTCGCGTCAAGAGAAGCCCGTTGATAATAGCACTATGAACAGACCTTCGCTTCGGCATCTTGCTGCAGATGCGCTTCAAGCTGCTTCGCTTGTCCCAATAACCCTTTCAGCTCCCAGATCGATCGCCGATATAACTGGTCAGTTATCCATTCACGATGAACCCCCAGTGGGAGGCACGCACGCGGCATATGTCTCTGCTCCTCGAGTCACCTCACCCCACCTTACATCGAGCGGCCCGCTCCCTCCGCTTCATGGCGGGTATGTGTCGCCTGGAGAGTCAAAAGAGTCTCTTCCGTCCCTCCGCTCAGCTTTGGGTGAAATGAGGGATCTTGGGCCTGGTCGTATACCCGAGAAGGACCTTGCTGCCCCTTCAGGGCCGGCTACATCCTTTCCTGCGTCATCGCCAGGCGGCAATCTTCCACGGTTCAGCTTATCGACTAACCTTCCATCATCTCCCGTTTCACCAGATGGCTTTCGGACCCTCTCCCCACACTCGACAGGCCCTCCAAGTATACACTTCCACGCTGCGAACAATACCCATCCGCGCCCTGGGACCGACTACAGCAGTAGTAGCAATGCCGGCGAGACACCGAGCACCGATCATTCTGTCTCAACCCCCGCTACCTCTACCTCCATTACTGACCGCATGAGCATCGATGGAATCACAAATCCCCAGCCTACCACAGGAACAGGGGCGTACGTCTGCACTTTTGCGGGATGCACAGCCTTGCCCTTTCAAACCCAGTATCTTCTCAATTCTCACGCAAATGTTCATTCATCCGCGCGGCCGCATTATTGCCCAGTGAAGGGGTGTCCGAGAAGTGAAGGGGGCAAAGGATTCAAGCGCAAAAACGAGATGATAAGGCATGGGTTGGTCCACGATTCCCCAGGCTATGTGTGCCCATTTTGTCCCGATAGGGAGCACAAGTACCCTCGTCCAGATAATCTACAACGGTACGTTTCCTCGCACTGAGTTGACACGTTAGCGATGCCCTCTGTCCTGAGCTTAAGACTAACTGGACCCTCTTAGGCATGTTCGTGTCCATCACGTAGATAAAGACAAGGACGACCCGTTGCTGCGAGATGTACTCGCTCAACGACCAGACGGTCCTAATCGTGGCCGGAGAAGACGCGGACCGCCATCATAGCACTGGGATCCGAATGCCGTTCTCGATTGCCCCGGGTTTGCCCGGCTTAAGACAGACGAGTTTTCTTATTCCCTTGCATTGTATGAGTATACGTTGATGATTCATGGACTGGATGAGCAAAGGCTTGCGGACGTTGCCGGAAGATCTTAAGGTGATGTTGGCGGGAGGTTCAAGAACAGGCGTTAAGGATTTCAAATACCCGGTTGGGTCAGGTTTCATTGCTTTCGACCTTCATGGAGTATCATATTGGCGCCGAAGGGGCGTTGGATTGAGGCAGCACATAGTATATTCCAACCTTAACACGCACGACATGATTTCCAACAGCCATCCTACCAATATGCAGTCTTTTTGGCTTGGCGGAGTACAACAAGTCTGCAGCAGTCACCCTGCTTGACCCTCATGTCGATAACTGCTGACCTCGTTCGTTATCGTATATTTAGACAAGTTCCCAACGGCCAACATTGACGGGGGCATCGCTATGGAGTTCTAATTCAATACACTCTCCGATCTGGCTCGTGCCCATACTCTCAACCACCAGCCACATACCCTCCCGCTGTAGTCGAGCAGGCTCCATATCAAGTTCAGGGGTTCGCACCACTGACTTGAGTTCTTGATATTCACCCTCACCAGAAACCGCCATGGTGGTTCGCTCTGGAGCCCAGCCATGCACCACAGAAAGTCGGACCATTAACGTGGACGAGGGTCGACTGCCGGGGTCCAGATTTGTCTGGATAACGCTTCGTGCGGTCACACTCATACGGGTCAACCAGGACACTGATAGCTGCGCCCGCCTGACCTCTTCCCCGTCTGACAGCTGGAACGGCGTCAAGATCTTGCGTAGTCTTCCAGCAGCGTCGGCAGGGACAGGCTCGAGTGTCACAGGCGCCATGGAAGAGATCCTGAGGGCAAAGTCGGCAAGTTGACCTGCATCGAATGTCGAGCACACTAGAGTGTACACCCCAGCATCGACGTGGGTGATATTGGCCACTGCGCAACCCCTGCGATATTCGCCAGATGACCCTGTGATGTCTCGGGCCTTGAGCGTCTGAACTCGTTTCCCTTTGGCCCACACTAGGTCGACGTGGACATGGACGTCTTGCATGTCGGTTGAGAGCAGAATGGACAGAGGGCTCGCATGGGCAAGCGACAGCTTGAATTGGGGATTTGTTCCATATGTCGCGCATGCTGAGTTGCCACCTGCGGTTCGCCTGGTCCACGAGCCTGTAACCTCCTTTGTGTGCGTCATTGCGTCACCCGCCTCTTTGACCCTCAGCGGGTCTTGTGAGAAGAACGAGAGTGTGAGGGTATACTCTGGAAGAGGAAACTCATGCTGGTCAATGACGATTGTGTATCGTTTCATCGGGCTTGTATCCAGGCGAGCCAGGGTCTGTGGCGAGTCCACGTATGGTCCCCGATATAGATCACCATCGCTCACTTGCACTCTGTGGCCGTTGTTGTCGAAGATGAGGATGCTCATGAACCCAAGCTGTCCAGAGACCGCCGCCATAGTGTCGGTCCTGTTTCGAGCAATTTCCAACTCGGCATCCATAAAGTGACGGCTGACAAGAATCCAGACCTCGCCACCTTTGGGTGACTGCAATGAATATTGGGGGTTGCGTACCAATGACGAAGCTAGCTTTGGAGATGGCATTTTCCAATTGAAGTGGTGATCCTGGCGTTGAGAGAACCGCCCGGGGTTCCAGTTGAGATACATGGACTCAAAGTGTTGGACGACATCCTCAAGAGACATCCAGAATGAGCCAGCCGCGAGAGGAGAATTTGCGGACTCGGGGTCGGTCGGCTGTACGGTCGAAATATCGGAATTGGAAGCGTGATAAGCACCTCCTCTCCAGACCGGGCCATTACACCAGGGATTCTTGACCAAGAGCCTTCGACTATCACCGGCGACATCGAGATCCATGACGGCGTAATCGTGTTCTCCGATCAAACCCAGAATATCCTCCTCTTCAGATGAGATACGACCCGTACCCAAAGTAACAACGACATCTTCAGAGTCGTGAGCAGCCTTGATTCTCTCCCACACTGAATCGATATCGAGATCTTCTCTATGAAAGTGTAAGTTGGACCTTCTAAAGTGAGCCGATGGGAGGGGGAGAAGAGATAAATAGCTGGAGATAATGCTAACCTCTGAAGAAAGAGCTGTTCAGGAATCCATCCTGTTAGCACCCATAGGTCGGTGCCTGAGTTACTCCCTGGGAAGTCATAGCCTCCTCTCACTTTGAGATAGGCCTTTTCCAAAAGTGCGGGCCAAATTAGACGAGGGTTGCGTCGGTCAACAACGTAGAGGGTTCTATCAGTCGTCGAAGCTGGGAGACGCTCATCAATGACAACACGACGGAAGCAACCGTTAAAGTGTAGCCGAAGAACATATCTGCCAGAAACAGAGAATTTAGGGGCACCCTTGACTTTGTCAAAAGGATACAGGACGGATGACAGGACCTAGTGAAACTGGTCAGCTGCAGTGAACGGCATGTGGACTCGGTGACTTTACCGAGTTTCGACCAGTTAAGATGCGCATGGCAGCACATAGACTGGCAACGACGGAACAATCAGTGGTCATATCTTGGACCAGATCGCAGCCATTTTCCGAGTTCATAAAGACCCCACCATCTATCCCGCCATCTTCATAAAGCTCTCGTGGGCGTTTCCACCCACCGAAAGTAGCGGCTTGCCTGGGTGATAATGTGAAGGTGGATTCGTCGCTGAATTAGAGTCAGCGTGATTCGGGTCCAGGGTGGCTGGGGACGGTAGCCTTACGTGAAGGGCTCATCGCCCGAGGGGAGTGAAAACTCGTTTTCAGTAGGCTCAGCCGACCAGGGAGGGAAGTAATTGCCATGAAGCCGTGAGGTTCGCTGTAGGAGACTGGGCGGCTGTGCAGGCTGACGAACAGTGATTGCAGCCTTGAGCCTCTCAGCCTGCGTGATGAGCTGCTGGCATTTCAGCCGCAGACGCGTAGCATCTCGTTTGGTAGCCGCCTCTCCAGCTGCTCGCATGTATAGATCAGCCGCTTGAATGGCATGATCGAGGGCCGCTTGGCCACTCGATGTTGCGATGAGAGACTCAGCAGCCTGGAATGAATGGAGTTAGTCGGATGACGTTGCTGATGTAGTGGTGGGTTGCCGTGGAAAGTACCCGACCGCAGAAGCCGCAGGCTAGGGTAAAATCGACAAGTGCGGCTTACCTGAGCTCTCCTCTCCATCGCCGTTTTACTGAACCATGGCGTCCAGTTGCTCACAATACAAGCTCAGTCGACGTTCGAGCTGAGATCACGCCCGAGACTGGAGAACCCCGCGGTGGGGCAGTTCGCTCATTAGGAACTGGCAATGGCTGAGCTGCCGTGTTCATAGCCCCCTATTTGTCTCCACCTGGGCTCCTTTCTTGAGAGGGCTATCTTCCAACACAAACACAAGCTAGAGAGGGCCACATGAACACTCCTACTTAGGAACCTTTTGTCTCGCGTTATGCAATAAGTATGCACTTAGGGGAAAGTTTGAGGTCATACAAACTAAAACCCATGTGATCCTGGCCCAAGGTAAAGAGCAACTCAAACTTCAACATCATGTATCAACATGGGACAGCTCGATGATTCTCGGTGGATGACGAAAATGCAAAGGCTCCTTACATCATTCTTAGTTTTAAGTTGAGCCGCATCCGTATTCCCTCTGAGCGAGATGCGCCGTTGCAGGCGTTTTCACAACCGCGGGTTCACCCCTCTAAGCCACTAACCGAGGTCCCTATTGCGGGCCAGTCACGGGCGGGACGGGCCCCCCGATTTGCCGAAACCGGTGCCAGATGAACCTCGGCCCCGGACCGGTCGTGGACCGCCCTATCTTTTGATAATGATGCCATGGCCCAGACTAACATCAAGTCTAAGCTCGCGACAGACACTGGTGCCAACTGTGCCTCTTCGTTGATCGAGGAATCACGTTCACCTGTCGCCTGCTTCAAGAATAGCTTCATCATCGCTCGTCATGGCTGCGCAATCTAAGCCTACAATTTCCCCCTGGGGCCGCGCCGTGGCCGGGGCGACTGGTGCTGTTCTCGCTAACGCGCTGGTATACCCTCTCGACATGTAAGTCGAATTTCTGCCCCAAGATCGTCGCCTCAACTCACACCATCTCTGCGCAGTGTCAAGACTCGCCTTCAAGTCCAGGTTCGCTCCGATGCTGCCAAGGGCTCTACCGACGCCGACGAACAACATTACAAGTCCACATGGGATGCGATTTCGCGCATCGCGGCCGAAGACGGAGTGAAGGGACTCTACGCTGGCATGAATGGTGCTCTGATTGGTGTCGCGTCAACCAATTTCGCCTACTTCTACTGGTATACTATCGTCAGGACTCTGTACTTCAAGTCGCGCGGGTCAGACGTGCATCCTTCAACGGTAGTGGAGCTTGCGCTGGGAGCCGTTGCAGGCGCCATCGCTCAGATTTTCACCATCCCTGTCGCCGTGGTGACGACACGTCAGCAGACAGCCAAGAAGGAGGATCGAAAGGGCCTCCTCGCAACAGCGCGTGAGGTCATCGATGGCCCAGACGGTGTGTCGGGTCTGTGGCGAGGCTTGAAGGCGAGTCTCGTGCTTGTCGTCAATCCCGCCATCACCTACGGCGCCTATGAACGGCTCAAGGATACCTTCTTCCCAGGCAAGACCACCTTGAGGCCAGCCGAAGCCTTTCGTAAGTTTGCAGCTTAGACGCACCCAAGACCTCTCCGTCTAACCATCTGCAGTCCTGGGTGCCATGTCCAAAGCTCTGGCAACGATTGCCACACAGCCGCTCATTGTAGCCAAGGTCGGCCTTCAATCCAAGCCACCTCCTGCTCGCAATGGCAAGCCTTTCAGCAGTTTCGTGGAGGTGATGAAGTTCATTATCGAGCACGAGGGTGTCCTGGCCCTCTTCAAGGGTATTGGTCCTCAGATCTTGAAGGGATTCCTTGTGCAAGGTATCCTGATGACCACAAAGGAGAGGTGAGTATCATCAATGCTCTTGCTCATGCGGAAGCTAACCCCATCTTCACACAGAGTGGAACTCATGTTTGTTCTCTTCATCCGTTATCTCAAGTCTCTCCGCTTCGGTAAGCTGAGCAAGACTGCAGAAGCAACAGCTGCTTCCGCAACTGCGGTGGCGCACAGTGTCGCGGCCAAGCCTGTGACCACTACGAATTGAATAACAGGACCAGGGATGGTATTGGTGTTTGGGAGAATAGGCTTGGGAATAGAAACGAATGGTTGTATTTATTTCACTTGCTTCAAAAGAACGGGAGCAATGACCGTCCACCTGGATAGCGGAGAAGCACTTATTGAATTGCCCGCCACCTTTTTAGAATTTTTGAACGATAGCCAGCCTTTGAATCCCCAGTATAGGAGAACCAGACCAGAGGCCTTTTCAATGTGATGCTCTCGCCATTGAACAACGATGACCTGAAGCTCAGACTGCATTCAGACCCACCAGGCATGGGTAGCCTCAGGCATGCACACTCAGACACTCATGTGAGCAGGGCACGCAGGGCAGCTCAACCCACATTATGTCAGCAGCCTGCCCCACAACCCTTCCCGTCTAGGGCTTGTCATCAAGAAATCGCACACAAATCTGCCTTTCACTTCGCAACTCCGTGATCCGTCTCCGTCCGACACAGGGAAACTACAGCAGCAATGGCGAGTACGTGCAAACCGGGAATGAAGATGCTGGCCAATACTTGAATCGCTGACACTTTGCAGAGTCCAAGAACTCCTCGCAGCACAACCAGTCGCGCAAGGCGCACCGGAACGGGTACATTCTCAAATTCCGAGTCGACGATGCCTTCATAGCTGACCCCCGGACAGTATCAAGAAGCCCAAGACTTCTCGTTACCCCTCGCTGAAGGGCACCGACCCCAAGTTCCGACGAAACCACCGACATGCTCTTCACGGCAACATGAAGGCCCTGGTATGCCCACCGCTCCGACCGAAGTCGATAATATGCGTGCGAGACAGCGAGCTAACAACCCTAACAGAAGGAGGTCAAGGAGGGCAAGCGTGAGAGTGCTTAAAATGTCGGCAAAGGAAATCGGAGGCGTCATATTGGAACGATCCCAAGGCTCGGTTACGGTACACACACGATAGAACCTACGCAAATGGACGAAGGAAATACCATCCGGTTAGCCTGTTGAAAAGGTGGTTGATGCGAACATGTCCCGGCGAATAGCGTTGTGATGGTCCCGAGTCGACGGTGTTGCCATGTTTCCACGAACATGGAGGTAGACGAGACGGCATGGATTCGTCTGAACTACTTAGCCCAAGCGTTGGTGCAATCTCGTGATGAATTTTTCCGTGATATCTTGCTGATCCTGTCATTTTGAGCTTGTCGTTGCCAATTTGTGACCAGGTTCGCGGGCGGTATCAGATGGTTCCGGGGCTCGTTCATACCCTGCTCTCGCTTCCACCGTCCGTCATCCAAGAACCACAATCATGAAACATCCGCTTAATTGTCCAGGATGAATGGCCGGGGTCTCTAGTTCGTCGTAAAGTTTAGGTACTCCGTACATCCGCAATAAATGCCAAATTTAGTATTGCCGACTTCTAAAAAACATCCAAGCCTTTGGCGATGACCCTGATCGAATACAAGGCCGGGTTGTCGAATCCATTCTTGGCCCCCCCTGTCTCTGTTTCAGTCGAAGACTGCCGACAAGCCCCCGCTGCCACGTCTTCGAAAGCCTCAGGCAACAACATCCATTGGCCATGGCCTGGTTTGGCGTCGGTTCGCTTGGCCCTTGAGCGGGCACCACCGCCTTAGGTAAGCACAGGGGCTGAGGCCTTCAATAGTCCAGGACGAACACGAACAGCCTCTGCTCCGACATCCCACTGTCCTTTGACGATATTATCGCTAGAGGACGCCGGTCCGTACTTTACAGCGGCGGGATTTAATACGGATATCTGTGGCCTGCCTGGAAGCAGACTTCGTCCCTTCTTTGCCCACCTGCATCGTTTAACTCGGTATGAGTCTCCCCCTCTCCCTTCCCGGCGGGCGCCTCTAAGTCGTACCAGACGGGCGGGCCTTCCCAACAGGGTGGCCCTTTGACAACCAACCCTCTTTGCTAACCTCGCCCGCAGCGCTGCTCTTCGCCGGCAGAAATGCCATAATTTGCTGCCTTACTTCAAGTCCAAACTCCTTTGAGGTCAGCCGGTCACTGCAGGAGTCGAGACACGATTCTTGTGTAACATCTTTGCTTGCCGCCGTCATCCACGAGTCTGCGCGCAACACCTTTTTTCGCACCGATCTCCCGCCGAGACCTTTCCGCTTCGATAATGCTCAATATGTCTGGAAACCACGTCATTGGAAACAGAAACAGCACGCCCGAGGCTAATACCGCCTCGACCCTGCGACCCCCCTCCTCCAGAGCCGTTGGCTCCGGCCATTCGCTTCGCGCATCCGCCGATATGGCTGCTCTCACCGGCCCATCGCCGGCCAGTCGCATCCGGCCCTCGTCGGACTTCTATGGCCAGGCCCAGCAGAGCCTGGGCCCGGGCAACTCGGAGTCCGATTCGCAGGACAAGATTGCGCAGCAGTGGATCGCCGACATCGACCAGTACGAGACTACACTCGAGGAGATGGCTGCCGCCACCTTGGACCAGGATTTCAAGGACGAGCTCAGCGCCATTGAGCAATGGTTCCGCGTCCTGAGTGAGGCAGAGCGCACCGCCGCCTTGTACGCTCTCTTGCAGCAGACGACTCAGGTTCAGATCCGCTTCTTCATTCAAGTCCTCCAGCAGATGGGGAAGAACCATCCCATGTCAGGGGTCCTCTCCCCTGCAAGCTTCGACAAAGGTGTGTTTGATACCACGTCACCCGAATTGCGCCTTGACTGACCTTGAACGTGATGATAGACCCTATGTCCAATCGCCTTAGCGATGCCATGAATAAGCTGAATGTAGATTCCGCCCGCAATTCCATGTCGCGTAACTCGGTTATCGCGCCGTCTAACAAGCGACATTCGGGCCTGGACCCATCTACCATTAGCGCCATGTTTCCCGATGCTGCTGCTGCCATTGCTACCGAGAAGGCCAAGTTCACCCAGCAGACGGGTAACCCCCCGTCTTCGAATCGCAACAGCGCTGCCTTGGATCCCCGCTCATCGATGGCTGCCCCATCCATCAGCGCACCTCAGGACAACCGTGACGCTGGCCCTGTCAGCTCTCCTTCGCCTTGGAACAGCACTGGCAATGCAGATCAGCCAAGCACCAAGGGTTCGTCTACCCAGGCTCCCATGGGCCAGTTTGTGCAGCCGGCACCATCCAGTGGTCTTCGATCCCCCCGCCCTCAGCTGTCAAGCAACAACACCATTCAGAGCACGACGCTCACTGCGCCCGAGAAGAACCCCGCGGACCTGCCGCTACTCTCCCCATACAATGCCAGCAGTGGCAACTGGGCCTCGATGGTGAACACGCCTATGACTGGTACCTTCAACACTGCCAACACCGGTGGAACACAGGCGGATATGGTTGCCAATGCTACTGCCATGAAGCTTGCAGCCCTTTCTACGGTCAACAACCGATTTGCGTTGGATGACGTTCGCAAATACCGTCGCACCAGATCCAACGATGGTGCACCTGGAAATGCCCAAACCCCGATCTCTGCTGGTCCTCAGCCTGGAATCAACCTTCCCAGCGCCAACGTAGTCATGATCAATGAACACGGCCAGGTCCTTAGCCGGGAGCAGCTCATGGCCCTCCAGGCCCAGCAAAACATGAACCTGGGTGGCCAGCGCTCGAGACCCAGCTCTCCTGGACTTGCCTTGCAGACTGGATTGCCCCATATGGCTCCGTTTACTTCGCCGCAGAACAACGGTTTCCTAAGCGCCTATGACGGAGCTTCACCGCTGATGAGCAATGGCCTACAGGCTGTCAACCTGGGAGGACTGAGTGTGGGCGGCCACGAAGGCTACTTGTCGGATCATTCGGATATGGTTCGCGGACGATCCCCTCGTGGACGACGAGGCAGCTCCAAGCCTCCAGAGGACCCCACGGACCCAACTCTCTTGCAGGACATCCCAAGCTGGCTTCGCAGCCTCCGTCTCCACAAATACACCGACAACCTGAAGGATATGAAGTGGACAGAGCTCATTGAGTTGGACGACAAGGCTCTGGAGGAGCGCGGCGTCAATGCTCTTGGTGCGCGCCGAAAGATGCTCAAGGTCTTTGATCAGGTCAAGGGTAAGTGCTTTCCAGAATATGCTGAAAAGAAGTCATGAACTAACCCGCATTGTAGAAGCCAAGGCCGATGGAAAACTGGGCTAGGACCACTGGAACCAGGCATGCAAATACGGAGACCTGCAAAAAATCAATGTGCCTTGGTCATCTTCTTTCCAATATTGGGTGTTTTGTAGATTCCGCGGCTTCTCATACGGACTGCGGGCGCGCGTGAATAGGTGGGCGATTGTACTCGGATCAACTCTTATTTTGAACCATGAAAATTACGAGTTTCTACGAGCGATTATGTAGTAGATAGTAACGTCTTGTGTTTAATTCTGAAATTGTTTGAATGTTTAGACTGGTCTTAGATCTCTTGCTTTGGTTGACAATGACATCCTACCTCGCCGCCCTGGGAGGTTGGTGGAGGATTGGGCCCTCACGTGCTTGCTAGCTGAGCCACAGTCCTCTGACGCCACAGTGTAGCCACAGGTTGTGCTACAAACGTCTTGCACTTCGGAACAAACCTTGAGGGCAACAACATTCAACCTTTCGCTTCTCCCACACATTTCGAATATCACATCCTTTACGATTTCGAATGGCTGCATCAATAAACCAGGACTTCATGGAGAGGTTGCTACTAACTTCAAAAAGTAATAATATGAGCTCTCACACTAACGGTTAGTAGGCAAGAAGGTGATGCTTCGGACGCGGACTCCGATTTGGAGGAGCTGGAGGGCGACATTGCCAAGTTCGACGAGTCTGTCCGCGAATTCCTCGCGACCCAACGCGATGAAGTTGTTCCCTCAGGCGCGACCCGCGCAGGGTATCGTGGAAGAGGAGCTCGTGGCCCACGAAAAGCTGCAAAACCTCGAGGAGATATCACGGCACGTCTGTCCAAAGTGAACCAGGCCTTTCTTAGTGGCGACTACTCTCGCGCTTTAGATCTCGTATTTGAAGTCATCCGGATCAATGCAGAGACTCATCAAGCATGGACAACATTGTCGTCCATCTTTCGGGAACAAGGCGACTTGAGCAAGGCCCTGTCGGCCATGGTCTATGCTGCTCATCTTCGACCCAAGGATGTCAGCGGTTGGCTTCAGTGTGCATCATTTGCGTTGGATACAGTTGGAGATGATGAGGCGGGGAATCTCAATACAGCAAGGCTCTGCTATTCCGCTGCTCTGAGAGCTGATCACACAAACATCGATGCTAGACTTGGCAAGGGCTTGGTCTGTCATAGACAAGGTCATCTCGCGGCCGCGATTTCTGATTACAAGGCTGTCCTCAAGCACCGCCCTTACGATCTCGAGATCGTTAGAAAGCTTGCCGAGGCATGCTTGGACAACAAACAAGCCGAGACAACTGTCCCCAGCGCGATCGCCGCTTACAAGCGTTTTTTTGACCATGAAAAATCAGATCCTTCAGCTGGTATGCAAGCCCCTTGGCACGATATCGGGATTTATGTGGATCTTTTTGCTGCAGCCGGCCGCTATCAAGATGCTATCTACCAAGCCAAGTCATTATCCAGGTGGCTGTTGGGTCGTGATGCCGAGGCCTTTTGGGATAACTGGCAGTCGGATGACCGTGAGTGGGACGGAGATGATGGGCGACGACTCTATGTTCCAGAGTATATAGCCGGAGCGTGGAGCCCCGAACTCTATGGTCAATCATTTCCATGGGATCTCCGTGCTCGACTGGCCATCTATAGGTTTCGCCTTGGTGATGAAGATGAGGCCATGGTGAGTGATCTTGTTATTAGGCTAGACGAGATACTGACATGGCTCAACAGAGACATCTATGGTGGTTTGATCCTGTGTTAGAACACACAAAGGAGTTTGCTAGCGATTTCCCCTTCATGGCCTTTGATATGGCTCAAGAACTGGCCCACCGAGGCCACACTCCCCTCGCTGTCTCATACTACCAAATTCTGCGAGATCTGCCTGGAGACCCTGATGCAACCATCCTGCTACAGTTGGGACAATGTCATTCCGTGATGGGGGAGAATGCAACTGCAGAGGAATACTTTCTCGCTGCCATCGACGCTGACGAAGACAACATCGATGCCCGTATTGAGCTGGCCAACATGTATGAAAAGGCCAGAGAGGACGAAGAGGCTTTGATTCTCGCTGCCGAGGCACTGGCTCTCAGGGAAGCACGAGACCAACATCTTGACGGTGACCAGAACCAAGAAGCAGTTCCCGCCCAGCAAAATCGACGGGTCCCGCGTCGAGCCGGAGCTGTACCTCGAAGGACGGATGCATCTGGCAGGCGACTTATTCCGCGACGATACCGACCAAAGCGACTAGCAGGTGCCGACAAGCGTCGTCAAGAGGAGCAAGCTCGCGCTGTGAAGCTGGCTGAGCAGTACGAGGTTGTCCAAGACCTGCGGAAGCAGATACGAGAGGGTCGGAACGACCTCATCCCTGCTTGGATGGCATCCTCTAAAGAGCTTGTGGACGATTTCCGATCACTCAAGAAATTCTACACCTGGGATAAATACCTGCATTTCCTTGGCCCAAAAAACCTGCAACAGAATGAAGCGGATAAGCCACAGACGGAACTGGCTCAGATGTACGAAAGACTTGCAAGAAGTGAGTTCTGGCTGCCTGTGACAAATTGATAATGTTAGGGATAAGACACTAACTTTGTATTTAGCCCTTGCACCGCATCCTGGGCACGAGGGTCGAGAGGCGGGTACATCGGAGCTCGATGCTCATCAGGGAATCTCTTTCAACAACTGGTTATATCTGTTCCTCGACTATGCTATTGGACTGGCCATAGCACACCGACGTGATGAGGCATATCAGGTTTGCGAAGCAGCTCGGGACTCTACAGCTTTCCAGGCGCCAGAGCATGGCTTCATGATCTACGTCGCCTGGAGTGGTAAGTCAAAAACGCAATTGTCTGGGTTGAGGTTGCTAATATGATTAGTTTGTGCTATCTACACAAGCGACGAGGAACGATGTGTGGCGACAGCCCGCCAATTGATGAGGGAGGGTGCAATGTCCGACTCGTATCGAATGTTTGCCCTTCTTTCAAATCTTTGCCAATCTCCTGTTTCCTGGTACACTTCAGGACCAGCTCAGAAATATCTGCTCCGGCAGATTAAAGCAATGGATGATGCCCACACAGAGAGCGTGGCGAAGGTGGCTGCAGGTGAAGGTACAGAGGTGGCCCTCGATGCTTGTGTTCTCATGCTTTATGGGCACATTCTGTTCACCTCCACAAGTTACACATATGCACTTGGTATGACTCGAACTTTGGCAACAAAGGGATACAGACTGACGTTTCTTTGCAGGATACTTTCTCCGTTCTCGTGCATTGGACCCTGATAATTCGATGGTCAACCTCAGTCTTGGTTTGGCGTATGTTCATTACGGTCTCAAGCGTCAATCCACCAATCGTCAATACCTGCTTCTGCAAGGGCAGTCCTTCTTGTCACGATACGCCGAACTCGGATCAATGGATCAAGGGGAAAACAACGGCTTCACTAAAGCTGAGGCATATTACAACATTGGGCGTTTGTACCAGCTCTTGGGTATCAACTACCTGGCGCTTGAATACTACTCGAAGGCAAAGAAAGTGTCTCGTGGTAGATCAGGAAACGATGGCACTACTGGTGAGCTGGAGGCCATTATGCTGAGTAACGAGTTGATTTCGTTGCTCATCAACCAGAACAATTCAAAGGCTTTGGCTCTACTCAAGGCGAAGATCAGGCTATGAAGGCCTTAATATGAAATTCTCACTAGCGTTGCTACCTAGTTAGGTTTAAGACATTCGATACCCAATTTGGCGGATCAACATTGCCCTAACAAATGTTTAACTCGCTGATTAGCTGCTTCTGTTTGAAAGCTCTGCGGAACCATATGAATTCAAGGCTTCGTATTCAATCAAGAGCCCTCAAATGATGAATGGTATCTGCTACCGTCGAGGTAATGAGATGGTTATTTCAATAGTTTATCAGAGCATCCAAGCCATGGGGTCACCGTCACCAGGATCAAAGATATCATTAGACATCTAAGCAACTTGTTAGTAACTCTCGGAGTGTGAGATCTCCGACTCTAACTTACCATAAAGTCCCAATCCTCGCTCAAGTCAAACACTGCATTCGAGGGCAGCTGGCTTTGGTCGAGTTCACCCGTTTCCATCTCTGCTGCCGCACATTCCAATATGGACAGACACTTCTCCTCGGCCACTTCTCCGGCTCTGATCATGAATTCGGCCAATACATCCCCCGAAAGACCCTGCAGGAGGCCTTGGATTTGCGCAGCTGCCACGTTAATCCCAAGGTAGCCTTTGATGTTGGTCTCTCCCGCCTCGATGCACCGTAGTGACCAAATCTTTGAATCTTCCAGAGCGCACAGCAAGTCTGACCTCAACGGCGGCGGGCATAAGCTTTCTTCCTCTTGGAGCTGGTTCTTTAGCTCGATTGCTATGATGAGGCTGGCCTGCCAAGCCACTGTTCGAAAGAAACCAAAGCCGCATATCGTGTAACGTGAGAATTCGTACCGGCTTGAAGCAAATACGTCATTGTCGGAATGCGCAGCCAGGGAAGACTCAGAGGAGGGAGGGTATGCTGCATACCAGAGTTTGAACGAGGTTTCGACTGACACCTTCCGGGAGAAGGCGTAACATGTCTCGTGTAGTGCCGGGCCGAGGAAGGGGAAATGGAGGGCCGAGACATAACGACGCATGATAAAGTCTACTGCACATAGCTCAAACTGGGATGGCGAGCGTCTAGGAGCTAATTTGCAGCTGTGAAGAGTTTGGCTCAAGAGCCTGTAAGAAGCCCTGAGTTCTGCGTCGAGGCGCAAGGTTTCTTCGTAACTTCCTTGGGAACCGATGTTGTTCAGAAATTTGACAACATTGAGGCGATCTGGGAAGGTTTTCCGCAGGGCTCTGGCGATGGATAGCTCCGTGAACTCATGTTCTGGCCTTGGCGCAGGGTCCTCTGCCACAAGCTGGTCATCATCGAAATTTCCAGGAGGCTCGGTGTCGAAATTATCCAGAGATATGAGCGGAGGACATCCAGAAGATAGGCTGGACTGTAGAGAAATCTCAAGGATAGTGTTCCACAGGCGTCGGCGCATCTCTGAAACGAACCTTGTTCTCTTCGACAGATGCACAGGGTCTCTATGTAGGCCCATGGACACGGCGGTTCTGTACAGAGAGCCAGTGGCAACCCAAAGGGACTCACCACTGACCTGCACCATCTCTCGAGACAGCAGCAGCAAGATGTTGGTTTGCAGATACTGAATGCCCAGCCGTGACTTGTACTCTGGTTCCGAGACCCAGGTCTGCGCCTCATAGACCCATCGGACAGCCGATACGCGCATCGAGAAATTTTCGTCGTAGGTAACGGCTCCTAAGGCGAGCACGAGTTTCAACTGAACGAGAAAGGATCGGTCGGGGTCATCTTGGGAGGCATACAGAGCCTCGTACTGTTTTCGGAAAGTCGGGACATGGAGGATTCGATAGATTCTCTCTGTTTTTCGTAGGTAACATTCGACGAGTTCATCCGTAACACTTTTGGGGGGCAGTTGAGTCGTCAAGCATGTTGGCCAAGGAGGTGCCCGTCGCGCCTTAATGAGCCTCGCCAGAGCCTTGCACTTGGTTAAGTAGGTGACAATGGGGGAGGTTTCCTGTGCATGTTTCTCAAGCATCTCGTGCATATCCTTGAGCTGGTAGTTGTTAGTGTAGTATCCCGAGAAAGAAGACCACACTCACCAACGTCATTGTGTAGACAAAGTGGCTTTGCCCGAAAAGGCGGGTCTTATGCGAGATCCCACGTGTAATAGGCAAAGCTCGACCGAATATATGACTTTCGGAGTAAAAATGAAAGGTGCCGCCTATTCGTGACGATGCTGTCTCTATGTTCGAGGTGGGCGTCGAGACTAGAGACTGGGCGGACCCTGGAAGGGCCTTTGACAGCTGGTCTTCTAGTTGACGAATTCTGAATCTTAGCGCCTCTGCATTTTGGCTGGATGATGAAGTAGGTAAAGTAGACGCGGTTGTTAATGAGAGCTCTAAGGATGTTGCTGAGTGACTGGGAGCCGTCGAAGCGCTACTGGTGTTGGAGACTTGATCCTGGGGTGTCGGCATGAAAGGATCTTGAACCACTGTAGATGCGGTGGGTGCAGTGTGTGAAACAGAGTGACCGAGTTCCAAGCCACGACTTCGCACTTGGAGGGGGTGGTTCTCATAGTTGCAAGCATCGTTTCTGGAGCGTACGCAGTTACTGCAAGGGACCTCTCGATTACACCGAATCTTGCGTTTTCTGCAAAGAGAGCATGAACTATAGCAATACACACCGGGTTAGTAGGCGAGACTTTTTGAGAGTATTCAGCGTACACAGCTGGCCGCCTGCGGCGACGTTCGGGTTCACTCATGGCTGAGATTATTGTTGTTGGTGGTTGTGGACAGGGGTTGGGGTGCATCCAGATGAAGAGGACGAATGAAGGCCTTGAAGAGCATAAGCGATTGACGTTAGTTGGAGGAGCAACTGCTCGTTATGATGGGCGGAGACCCCGATCTGGATGCTGATTGTCTGATGTTCTTGCGTTGGTGTTTGCGGCAACCCAGGCTGAGGAGATAAGGGCAGGAATTGCGCTTTGGGTCACTATGGTCCGCCATTTGCCGACTCCGATCCCCGACTCCGGCTCCACCCCGGTTCTAACCCACAGTTAGGGGACTCTATCTCCGAATCTCTCTTGATCGAGAGTCTTATAAAACGGCAAAAAGATCTCGATTGTGAATGCTTGTAGTTCTTCATCTTCATTGTCTATTCATTTAAGAACTTTTATTTTGCTAATTTATCATTGTTTGGTCCTGCCTCCCATTGTTCTCTCTGGCCAAACTCTCCCTTCCCAGCACTTACAACATGTCGACAACAAACCTCCCCAATCCCAACGAGGGCAAAAACCACACCACCAATTCCGTCAATGGCACTGACTCAGGAGAAAAGGGCATCTCTTCCAACTCTTCTGATGCCGCTCACTCTGGAGAAGTGTCAGACGGTGGCCTGCGAGCTTGGCTTGTGGCTGCTGGAGGTGCATGCATCTTCTTCTCGTGCCTTGGCTTTGCCAATTCTTTTGGAGTCTTGCAAGAGTACTACATGACTCATCAACTCCGTGGAGAGTCAGCCGATAAGGTGGCCTGGATCGGATCCATGACGATCTTCATCCAGTTTGCCGCAGGCGCCATAGGCGGGCCAATGTTCGATCGCTTTGGCGTAAGGGTAAGTTCCCTGACATGGCAAGCCATTGTTACAAAGTTTACACTAACAATGGAAGGTTATTCGACCCGCCGTCTTGTGCTATACCCGGGGGTCTGTGATGTACGTACCTTAACAGGCCGACCCCACTCCTGCTGGAGAGGGGGTGACGAAACCCGTAAATCCGTCGAAACCGTAAATGCCTCATACGAACTTGCACGCGCACAACTCAACCAAATCGATTCCAATCAATTCGACATTTTGCATACTGAATTTCCAGTAAGTGAAGTTATTATGACCCAAGTTTCAGCGAAGTCCAGGCAGGCTGCTGCGCGGGCTGCGCGCGCCTATCTAGCCGGTGCGGGGTTCACGAAGACGACTCGGCGGAGCCCTTTATGCCCCTACAGCATTGAAGACGTTGCGAGGCTGCATAACGCCAACAAGCCTCTAACTGCGAAGTATCTATATCTCCTGAAAGCAGGAAAGCCGCTCCCTTCAGAGAAGAAGCGGCCTGCTAAGGGAGGACGGCCTGGGGCACTCATAGCCGCCGAGGAATGTGCCCTCATCGAGTTTATCCGTTCAGTCGAGAACTGTGCATTCCAGGTTATAGAAGCCTGCATCCTCAATTATGCCTGCTTCCTAAGGAAACACCGAGTTGGAGTGTCTGCGGCTCCGGTCTCGTCAGCTTGGGCTCGCCGGTTTAAGAAGCGGCATCCAGAGATTCAGTGTACCAAGCCGAAGGTCAAGGAGATCACCCGTGCCGGTGCAGAGCTCGATATCGAGAGAATGGACCTTTGGTATGATAACCTCGAGATGATGATGAAAGAGAAAGATATTATGCCTCGTAATTTCTAGAATTTCGATGAGTCTCCCTTAAAAATCGGTTAGGTTGACGACTGCCCGAGAATCTATTCTATCCGCAAGAGGAAGAAGTCTCGACCCATGGGCTTCCAACCCGGCAACAAGGAGTCATTTATAGCGGTAGATGCCATTAGCGCCGCAGGGCTCGCTATCCCTTTATTCCTTATATTCCAGGCGAAATCGCTGCTCGAGGAATATGCCTTTACAAACATCGATAATGAAGTCGTTCTGACGCACACGGAGACCGGCTTTAATAACCACCATCATGCGTTCCAGTGGATATAACACTTCAACCGTCATTCCTTCTCTCGGAGCAGTGATTTTGACGGTTTCACTATCGAAACCTGGTTCGGATATAACGCCGATCTCACGAGAACTTCCTGGACCGAAGACATCGCCTTCAGGGCATCCAAGATGACACGGAAGTCGGCCCCGGTGCATAGGCTACTTCTAATGGATGGGTTTTCCGCTTATGAAGATCCTGACTTTCTCTGGTACTGCAAGATATTCGATATCACCGCCTTCCAGCTTCCTAGTCATACGAGTCACCTCACACAACCTCTCGACGTTAGAGTCTATCAGCACCTCAAAAAGGAACAACACAATGCTCTTACAGACTTCATCATCGGCGGCGGACTTCGGATGACACGTTTTAAGTTCCTTAATATGTGGGATCGTATATATCGAGCTGCCTTCCTATCCTATCACATCTACACGGGCTTCCAGAAGTCAGGGTTATGGCCACCAAATAGAGAAGTAGTTCTCGCACCGCTACGGCAAGTAGCTAAGGATACTGAGGAGCCGATGTTCCCTAAACTAATCCATCTAGTTACGCCGAGAAAAGCAAAGAAGGACCTCGCCTCTATCCGTCATAAGTTCACCGACTTTAGTAGCCCTACTAGGGCCAAAATCGAGCATGCCGAAGCCGCCTTGGACTACGCTATCGTCGCCAAGTTATCACATTAGAGGCTCGTTAGTCTCCAACGGGAGCGCATCCGCATTCATGCCCTGAGAACGCATACACTTCGACGGGTACCAAATCCAACCAATAGCGCCCTCTCCTTCGCCGAGATTCGAGAGAGAGTAACAGACCGAGCTCATAATGACTAGATTAAGGAGTTTAAGAGGCAAACTAAGGATCAGAATGCATAGATGCAAGAACTACGAGAACAAGAATCAACATAAGGAAATCTAACTACTCCAGCTCTCCGCGGTCGAGCGGCAGCTCAAGCAAAGGCAGCCCAAGCACTCAAAGAAGCACAACGACTAGAGGAACAACGCCGAGCTCTACTCACGACCGAGGAGCTCAAGGCCCAAGAACATTTCTACTTAGAATGGCTTCAAGCTGACGAGGAAAGGCGTTCGCTATTATATACAACAAGCCCAAAGAGCTTGGTTGACTCCATCCCCGAGATCGACACTTGGAGGGATGAACAGACTGCCCGCCGAGAGGCAGTGGAGGCTGCCGCCGGTGCCGAGGACGTTATTGTAGTTCAAGATCTTCCTTCCTCGCCGGGTGATTTTCTCTCGGTAGAGTCATCGCCGGAATTGCCTCCTTTACCCGACGACGAGTCAATGGATGAGGATGAGGTTGAGATCTTCACACAGCCACGGGTTGAAGGAACAACCGAAGTTATTTTAAATATTTCTCAGAGGCCATTTGCGATCGTAAGAGACATTGAAGATGACCCTCAACTACATGAAGTCAATTACGGAGGATGGGGCTACAATCGCATGCCAAATCGCTACGACGATGCGCCTGAAGGCGGCGAAATTGAGGCCACCCCGGGCGTCAGGATTGCTGCGCCGGGGTCGTAGCGACGGAACCGCCGACCGGCGTAGGTTGGCTATAACACAACCAGAAGGAAATGAAGTTCGTTTAAAGTGAGGATATCATTTATCCAAATTCTTAGATACATGCAGGTATTTTCATTTTAATTGTAGCATGCGAATTGATCGAATTGTGATACAAAATAGTTATGTAAGGTATTTACGGTTTCGACGGATTTACGGGTTTCGTCACCCCCTCTCCAGCAGGAGTGGGGTCGGCCTGTTAAGGTACGTACATCACAGACCCCCGGGTATATTTGCCACTATGATGATCAGTCTCTGTGACAAGTATTGGCAGTTCATGCTCGCGCAAGGTGTACTCATGGGCATTGCCATGGCATTTTTGCAACTCCCTGCGTTTGCAGCTGTTTCGCAATACTTCGACAAGAAGCGGGCAGCTGCGTTTGGGCTCGTTGTCTCGGGCTCCTCGATCGGCGGAGTCGTGTTTCCAATCGCCCTGTCCAAAATGTTGAACGACTCCTCTATCGGATTCGGTTGGTCAGTCCGTATCATGGGGTTGGTCATGGTACCGCTGATGGGGTTCTCATGCTTGACGGTCAAACCACGCCTGCCACCGAGGACGACATCCTTCTTCATTGCTGAAGCGTTCAAGAACACGAGGGATCTTCTCCTGATAGGCTCGCTGTTCTTCATGTTCCTGGGCATGTTCACTCCCTTGTTCTTCATTCCGACATACGCCGTGACAAGAGGGATGAAGCCTGCGTTGGCGTCGTATTTGCTGGCAATAACCAACGCTGCCTCAACGTTTGGTCGCATCATCCCGGGCGTTCTCGCTGACAAATATGGGCGGCTGAATATGTATTCGCTGGGTGGGCTGAGTACTGGTATTGTCATCTTCTGCCTAAACGAGGCCAAGACCACACCCGAATTGATTGTTTATGCCATTGTCTTTGGCTTCACTTCGGGCACGATTATCTCCGGAGCATCTGCAGCTTTTACTCTTGTGACAAAGGACTCTCGCGACAATGGAACATATATGGGGGATGGGAATGGCCCTTAGTTCCGTTGCAGCTCTTATCGGCCCACCGGTGAATGGAGCGCTGGTTGACAAGTATGCAGGATTCTTTCAAGTTTCAGTGTTCAGTGGTGTTATGTGTTTAGTTGGCGGGTTCGCGGGCTTACTCACAAAGATGACAACAACCCAGGGACTCTTTGGAAACGTCTAGTACTATTGTCGGAAAGTAACCACTGCACCAAAAAATAGGTGCCGCACCAATAATTAGGCATATCGGCTTCAATCTGGTACATACATTATTTAACACGCCCCTTCAGCGAGGCTCCCCTGGAGGCACGCTGGCAACCTTCGCAGCGCGGAATCACCTATTATTGTCGAATTGGATCCTGTACACAGCTTCAAGGGTGGTCACGTGAGCAAATAGCCGGCCAGAAAATCTCTGGCCTATCAGAGAAGCTTCGGGTAGACTAGTCCTAATGCGGAA